>JASDQU010714707.1:34912-52158 GCA_032191745.1 Picea mariana
CAACGGTGCTCAGGCTATCCCATCTTTCTTAGCTGCTCTGTTTTAATCAACGTGGGCCCTTCTCCCTGGTTTCCATGTGTCCCCCCATCTCCACTCTTTTAGTCCATCTCATCATCCACTCACCACCTGCCATGTGTTCCGCTCCCTTCCACTTTAGCCTCCCACTGAAAGTGTGTCCATTATATCTCATCTCCTATTCCCTCCACTTATTTCCTTCCGCCATGTGTCTTCCCCTGTAACCTTTCTCACACCTCATCACTTCTTACCTCACCCTCACAATGTTGGCGCCACCACTCCCATTATGCACCCTATCCTTCACGCTGGCTAGCACACCTATTCATCAGGTAGTTCAGTTAATCCAGGTGGCAGCGCAAGGGGCCGTCCACATCCCAAAGGTGTCGAGTTGGCCGGGCCATCCTCAATCCCAATGAAGTAGTTATTGAGGTGGTTGGTGGTGGTTAGACATCACCTCCACCATAATGGAAAAGTCCGACAACGAATTAAGAGCACGTCGATTCGTCCACGGAGCTGTCAGGAGTTCGATTGCGTCTGTCGTAAGTGCATGATCATTCAGATATTGCAGGTGCAGATTGTCAGAAGCCATGCAGACACAAAGTTTTAATTCAACGTCTCGATTTTGTTACTGTTGTTGTTTTGAGTATATGTAGGCGTTTTCGCCATTTTTGTATCTATCGATGGTAGAGCAAAGCTCCCGACTGTAAAGTTTTAATAACCACTCTGGTTTCCTAGTTGTGTGTCTGTATCTGAGATTTCTTGGTTTATGACAAACAATTTCCTTACTCCATCTATGTTTTCATCTCATAGCAGAGATTTCATGATTGAATGATTCGCATGAATTGTTACAGTTATGTTATGATAAAGGATTTGTCGTTGCATTATTGTATTCCCTGGTCTTCTGTGTTTGAATATAAGAGGGTCTTGTGTTTGGGCACTTTCTTCTCCAATCTGTTAGGAACCTGATGTTTATGACAGAATCTCGCACTCTTCTCATAAAAGTCTTCCCCCCTGCTCACTCTTATTACAACTCACTGTTTGAAGTTTATCTAAGACCTCACTTGCTCATGCATGCCTGGCCTAGTTTCAGAGTTGAGACGATATTGTTCTGAGTTTACTTCCATCTGATCATCCCTTTATAAACAAATCGTGACATAAACTGATGGGCGTCAGGCTCTTCTCTTGCTGCAATCCAGGGGTGACTTCTGATGCTAAAAATTTGGATTTTGACCTATTTGAAGCATTAAGAAGGGAGAAAAGATTGCTAGAGAAAAAATGTGCTTGCACTCTAGAAATCCTTCCCTTTAAGTTTTAAACCCTAAGGCCCTAATGTGATAGCATCTTAGAGTGACTCCATATCCCTAAGGCACTAATTTTATATCTCTCTATTGTTGTGAAATTGATCAACAAACACCCTCTTTCAACTCTCTTAAGCTCTCTACTAAAGTCTACTAACACTAATACTTGCAAACTTGCTAATAAAATTGTTGTTGTTAATAAAGTTTGCTACAACCACTTAATAATAATTTATTTTGTTGCATACACTTTTGCAAAAGGTGGTCTAAACCACTCATAATTTCTCTCAAACAATTGTACATTGTTCTATGTGATGCATGCTTTATTTTCATGGTTAATTGTTGAAATTCTAAGATCTTTTTATTGTTGTTGTTACGAATTTATATTGTAGTTATAAGACTAGTATAATGCTACAAATTTGCAACAACCATTAGCAATTATCATTGTCTAATGTCTTAAGATGGTATTTGTTGCTTGTTTGAACTTGGAAATAATCATATATATTCTATAAAGTGTTCTTGTTCGTGGAAAGTACTGAAAAACTACATACCTCTTCTATTACTTTGACCTACATTTTATCTTTTGGTGATCAAGAGAGGGGGTGGTAGGCTTGGATATTTTACTTGCTACTTTGATCCCTTGAGATCACCATAGAAGCCTCCCTTGTCGTGGACCTCTTCCATCACTAAAATGAGAGAAGTTCTTACCAAGGTGAAAATGGTAATATCTTCTATAGTTACTCAATATTTGGGGTACTCAAGGTGGGATTTACACAAGTACAACTCATGCGATAACATCTTGTTGTCTTTTTCAGGGAGTATTGAATCATTCTCCTCAACAACATTTATTTGGTAAACTTTTCCTGAAGCCCTTATCTCCCAAGTTTACTTGGTGACTCCACTGAGGGTAGTTCCCTCACCTTCCTTTGATGATCCTAGAGGGATCATTTGGTAACTCCATTGATACATTTCCAGGTGTCATCCTACTCTCAAAATTGTGATTTTATGTATTCTCAAGTGATGGAATCATGGAACCTTGGGAGAAAAATTATCCTTCTATTGGTATTAAATTTTTTTGGGGATACCCACATTATTTTGACATAAGATTGTCGAAGAAATCTCCAAGATTCAAAGACTTTCCCATTACTCACGTTGTAGAGTTCTTGAAGTACATACATGAGATCAGATTAGGAGATGAGGATGTACTAGTAAAATTGTTTATAATTTCCTTGCCATTATTTATACAAGAATGGATCAAGAGATTTTGCAAACCAAAAGGTACATCCTCTTTCATAGATCTCATTAGTAGGTTTCTCGAGTTTTCAAAACCACAATGCTAGACATATAGAAACACTCTTCAAGAGCTCATCACTTCCTCTAAAAGGGAAGTATTTTTATCAAACCTTTTTATACGAGACCTTAGAAAAGGGCACCATGACCAAGAGGAAGAATCTATTGAAAGTGAAGAGTTTACTAACAAACAACTTATTTATCTTGACCATACCTTAAATAAGAGACTTGAATATCACACATCTCCAAGGAAGGAAATTGAGGAAGAAGTTTATGAAGAAGGTTACCGACCCTTTGAATAGGATCAAGAATTACCTCACGAGTCCACCAAAGACAACAAATACTTGATTGAAGAATGAGAGCCTAAAGAGGTGAATCGTGAGGAATATTTTCAAGAAGAACATGAGTTTCCTTGTGAATATGATAAAGAATAATACTTTGATGAAACACACCATGTTGAAGGCACAATCCATGAAGAGGCTCCTCATGAAGACAAAGCACCGGTATGTGCTCCTCCACTTGATGAAGTCATCCAAGCCTCCATTCCTCCTGCACAAAAAGAAAAAAACGTGGTAAGTTACACTCCCTCCCAAGTTTTCAATGATGCATGGGAAAGTAAATATGTACTAGAGGAATACTTGGATGCATTAGACCCTTCATTTTATGATGAAACTGATTATGTGGTTAACAATATTGATGAGTTTATACATGTTGGGAGGCGTAAGTGGGATGTTATTTGTCTTGGTGAAGATCCCATTTATGACATTGAAATACATTTTCAATTGTTTCCTTTACAACAACCATATGTGATTGTCACTGATTCAAAAGCTTGGCAATGTGAAGATGAAATGATTACATATTTGTTCCAACCAACTAAGGATGATTTATCACAGAAATATCATGATGATGTCCTATCATACCCTAGGGGGTTTGATACTTATTCCTTTGAGATCTTGGATTCATTCTACAAAGAAAATTTTCAACCATCATTGTGATTTAATTTTGATGAGGGAAAGGACATGGTTTTCCCAAAGCAAGAATTTTGTGATGAGAGTTTCTAGCCTCTTTTTCTTTCACCTTGCTATTCCACTATAGATATGGTTGGGAATTTTTCTCATAAAAGTCACTTTCCTGTGGGATAGAGGGTTGTTTTCAACCTATGGTTTTTCATGAGGGTTTTTGGTTTCACATGCATGACCAACAAGCCTTGGGTTGGGAGAAAATGTTTTTCCCTAGGCTTGGTTTCATCCCCTACTTAGCTCTTTCTTCTTCCATGGGCAACCTTAGAGTTTTTCTTAGGCTCCTTTGCATTCCTTCTCAGGCTTCGATTGTTGGCTTGGTGGTTGAGGACGAGGATTTACCGTAATATGATTCTTTTGGCCTTGTCTTGGGATGGATAGGGCAGTGTTTTGGTGATTCCTCCTTGCATCATTTTATCCCTCCCTCCTACCTCTATGAGTTGGAATTTATTATTAGTTGTGGTATTATATATGCCCCAACTCATGATTTTTTTTTCTTGACTTCTCGTTATTTTGGTTTATGATGAAGCATAGGGGTAGATGTTTTGATACAATGCTGGGATGGTTTTAATGTTTATATGATTAGACCTAAAATTCCACCTAACATAGATTAGGGTAGGTAGGCTAGGTATTTGCATCGTGTATTTCATTTGTACATATGTTGCATCATGCATATCATGCTAGTGTAGTTTCATATTCTTGAATATAGATGAAGATTTCTCATTTTCATACAATGAATACATGTTAGGTAATTGCATTTTGAATTTTTCTTTGTCATTTCATAGTTAAGGAAATTTTTTCTTTTCAAAAAGGTTTTGGATTATCACTAATAGCTTGTGGATAACATCCACTTGAATATGCTTCTAAATTGATTTGTTGGTTGAGTGGGCGTAGGATTGGAGGCCTTGGAAAACCAAAAATGTTGAGGTTCTCATGCACTCTACGATGAGCATATGTCCCCATGTTGGAGCCATATGTTACCCTCCCATGCCTAGGGATAACTGGAGGAGATCATGTGTTGAGGCTCGTAATGGAGAACATGATCTACATCGTGATGATGATGATTAGCATGTCCACAGATGGCATCCAAAAATCCCCTCTAGTTTTCCTCCTAGAACAGATCAATCAAGGCTCATCTCAAGCAACCTAGAGTATAGGAGATGGTAAGCCATTGTCACCATGAGGTATGTTGGTCCTTCTTTGATGCAAAGTGATGTACTTAATTTATTGGGCATGTGGGTGAATATCCTTGGTTGAAGTCAGATAATGGATCATTGGTTTGGGAAATTGTGTTCGTTACCTTGTTTCACCTCGGTGGTCAACTTTTGTGCCCTAGTCTCCTGTTGTCATCGCCCAAGGAAAAGGGGTAATATTGGGGGGGCTTCCCAAGGGTAACATTCTACTCTCGACCATGCTTGAAACTTTATATCTTAAATCCTTTCACATGTTCTAAAATTAGGCTATGGAACACTCTCATGAGAAGAAAGGGCTAAAGGAACAAAGGTGGTTTCACAACTACTATAAAATAATAAGAATATGATGCTAAAAGGAAAGTGGAAATGGAAAATAAGGACCATCAAAAGATGGTATAACTTGAGCTCTACTCATTCAGTGCATTCCCTAGTCCAAAAAAGTTAATGTTAAATATTATAAACCTATAAAGGGGACCCTCAAATTCGCAAATTATAAATGAACGCATTGATTGGAAATGTGGCTAATAAAGGGGTTTGGAAAAAGGCAACACACAAATATTGGGTAACTCAAGAGAAAGCACACCCTCCACAAAGGAACTCATAGAGATGGAATCATAACACCATAAGCCATGAAGTAAGCCTTAAACCGTATCATTTTCACACTCACTCTTGTTGGGTTTTTACTTTCCCTTATCACTCTCGGGACCTATCCCTCTACTTGGGTCATTTTATTTTCTGTATAGGTGGCACACCTAATAGGATCGAATGAAGACCCTCTCATACTTAAACTTGGTAACTCACTTGGGGTCCTGACTGGTGTATTGCTTGAAGAGGATATTGGGTGAATCATTTTACATTGATTATGTCTTAAGTTGCAACTTATTTCTTATGTTTTGAGGACTAACATTTCTTGTGAACTTTGGTTAACCTTGTCTTATACTTTGAATTGTTTTGGATGGCCCTGACATGGTTCTTAAGGGACGTCCTAGGCTTGCACCTAGCACATTGTGCCTTTATTGCAGGACTTTGGCATGTGTGATGGAGAGAAATGGGTCATCTAGTGACTCACCACCCTAAAAAAGTGGCTCTCACATTCTCAAAACCTTGGACAATGGACATATGGGCTTGGTTCGAGTAGTACTAATCATTATGCCACTCATATGGGCTAGAAGCCCACAAGCTGGGTAGTGAAACCTGGACCCATTGTGCATAGAGGATGGAGGACGTTTCGTTTGGAGGCACGTTGGCATCACCTAGGGATGAGCTAAGACTCCTCTTGCACATGGAGGTGGCCTTTGGAGACTTATGAAATCACCCTCTAGCCTTGATGTCACCTTTTGGAGCTCTAGAGTTTGATGGATTTTGTGGTTCCAGAGGTAATTTGACATGAGGAGACACCTTGCTTCACAATTGTGCACATTGGAGCATGCGATGTGGCCTTTGGAATCCTAACATCTCACTCCTTAAGGCTTGACGTCACACATTTGAGCATTAAAATACCCTTATAGGGCATGACATAACCCTTTTAGGGTTATATGATGTACTTTTTGTATTTTGGCATTATGACAGAGGCACATTGAGGGGTCGACCCTCTTTCTATTTTGTAGTTGACAAACTGTGTGGAAAAATTGTATTAGGGTGGCCTCATATAAAAACGACACCCTCACATTTCATTTTTTATCATGACAACTTTCGCTTGAGAGACACTACTTATAAAATTTTCTCCTTATTAGGCATACTAGCTCTTTTTTACTTGTGTTAGGCTTGGAGGATCAAATTGTGGATGTTTTGCTGATTTTTGAAGAGGAATTTCTACAATTAGGGTTTTGTCTCATGGTATATTGGCTAAAATAAGTGAATTTTCTGCAATTTGTCTTTATGTTATTATGTTTCATGGTGAATCTTGCTACTTTATGCTAGACATCTTGCTTGGTAAAACCCTAAGAGATGAGCATAAGTGCTTCCTCCTCTCACAAGGTTATTCTTGTTCAAAATTAGTGAAACATTCATGCTAGTGTTAGTATCCTAAAGCCCTAAAGTGTTAGCACTTTAGGATTTTATCCCTAGACATTTGATTTTTGACCTAGTTGAAGCATTAAAAAGGGAGAAAATATTGCTAGAGCCCAAATGTGCTTGCATTCTAGCAATCCTTCTCTTTAAGGTTAAAACCCTAAGGCCCTAATGTGCTAGCATCTTAGATTTTAAACCCCACCTCTTGGTTTCTAGTAGTTTAATCGTCAAGTATTGTTGCAAGTGTTGTTATAAAGACTCCATAGCTTTAAGGCACTAGTTTCATAGCTCTCTCGTGTGGTGAAATCGATCAACAAACACTCTCTTTCAACTCTCTTAAGCTCTCTACTAACTCTACTAACACTAACACTTGCAAACTTTTTAATAAACTTGTGGTTGTTAATAAAGTTTGCTACAACCACCTAATAATACTTTATTTTTCTTGCATACACTCTTGCAAAAGGTGGTCTAACCCACTCATAATTTCTCTCAATCAATTGGATAATGTTCTATCTGTTGCATGCTTAATTTTCATGGTTAATTGTTGAAATTCCGAGCTCTTTTTATTTTTGTTGTTACAAATTTATACTGCTACAAATTTGCAACAACCATTAGCAATTATCATTGTCTAGTGTCTTAAGATGGTATTTATTACTTCTTTGAACTTGGAAATAATCATATATATGCTATAAAGTGTTCTTGTTCTGGGAAGGTACTCAAACAACTCCATACCTCTTCTATTACTTTGACTTAGACCTTATCTTTTGGTGATCAAGAGAGGGGGTGGTAGGCTTTGCTACTTTACTTGTTGCTTTGATCCCTTGAGGTCACCAAGGAAGTCTCCCTTGTGGAGGACCTCTTCCATCACTAAAGTGAGGGAAGTTCTTACTAAGGTGATAACGGTAAGATGTTATGTAATTACACAAGGTTTGGGGTACTCATGGTGGGCTTTGCACAAGTACTAATCATGTGATAACATGACCAATATGCCTTTTCTAGAGGCCAAATATGTGCTAGATTTGCCAAAGATTATGTCATTGTGTTGCCAACTATTGCGTGGAAGAAATCTCCAATTGGTAGATGTGTTTGAAATGTGATTGAGGCCAATTGGTAGATGTGTTTGGAATGTGATTGAGATTGCTTGACCTTAATTTTCCTATTATGAGCATAAAGTCTTCCACAATGATATGATCTTATAATATTACTAGCAGTAAGTCAACTACATTATTTATAATTTTTTCAACATAATTATAATTACCCTAGGTATAGTCTCCTTGAATTCCCCATAAACATTTATCATAATTAATTTTGAATATTCTCTCTTTAAAAAAAAATACAATTTAAAAATATATATTTTAAATTTAGAATTTTTATTTTCCTTTTCTATAAATTATTTTTTTTTATTTTCAAATAAATATTTTAAATTTTAAATTTATTTTTTTTCCATATTAAATTTCCATATTCTCTTTTATATTTTAAATTCTATAATTTATTAATATTTATATACCTTCCAATAACCTAGTTTCTTCATTTTCCTTCTATCCCAGCAACTATTTTCGATTCCTCTTCAAAAGGAGAAAAATGATGATTAGAGATGTGATTTTACACATCTGTTTGCATTGAATACCACTCTATGGATTTGGAAAAGGCCATGGTGTAGAGCAGAAAAATGTAATCCAATGCATGGATCTATCTATTTTATTATTTGCTATTACTTTCAACAGAGCATTTTAATGGATTTGGAAAAGGCCATGTTGTGAACAGAAAAATGTAATCCAATGCATGGATCTATTTATTTTATTATTTGCTATTACTTTTAACAAAGTATTTGAGTATTTTAATGGATTTGGAAAAGGCCATGTTGCAGAACATAAAAATGTAATCCAATGCATGAATCTTTCTATTATTTTTTAATAGAGTATTTTAATGCATACTTTTATTTGTTATTTGCTTTTGCTATAACTATGTAAATTTTTTTGATGGAATAAAAGTTATCTGTTTATGACCATGCAACAAACTTTTAACATAGTAATTTAATTTTAATGTTCAATAACCAAAAAATTAGAAAGTATATATGAAAAAAGTGTAAGTCTACCTTTTTCATATACGATCACTAAATTAATTCAAATAACCAGATATATTTGCACAAAATAAATACAAAGATTTTTCTAGTTTATTTTTTATTTTTTTAATAATGATTTATAATAAACTTACTTAAAATTATGTTATAGGATAAACATAATTAATATTTAGAGTGGGGAGTAGGGTTGGAATTTCAAACTGAAAAAGCAGTCAAATTTGATGGTTGAGACTACTACACTGTTTTACTCAAGATAGTTGACAGTTTCAAGAAATTTTTGACTGTATTTGACGGGCAAATTCCATCCCTAATAGGGAATAATTAGTTTTAAGCTTCAGATTTCAAAAAGTTTATGTAATATTTTAACTTGGTTTATTTAAAAAAAGATAATCATTATTCTACCAAGATTTTTTTTTCCACAAAAAACTGCACATTATATTTATATTAATATAATCTGTTCACATGTCAAACATTACATCAAAGATTCCTTGTGTTTTTATGGTCTTTTCCACTGACATAACTACATGGAAATTTTTCAATTTCCTTACAATACTGACAACTTATCCTTAAGGACCAAAAAAACCACTTTTCAAAAAGTTAAGACTTACATACATAGTTGTAGGCTGAAAATATGGAACCACCCATCATAGCAAGAAACCAACATATATAAGCTCCCAAAGCAAACTTCTAGTACATCTTTAAAAAGAGGTTCTGGCCCTCATGGCAGCCTTCCCACTGATTATATGCTATGTTCCTTGTACACATTGTGAAGTCCTATTTTGATAAGCTGTCCACCTCTTGCTAGTACATCTTTAAAAAGAAGTCCGGGCCCTCATAGCAGTCTCCCCACTGATTATATGCTATGTTCCCTGGACACATTGTGAAGTCCTATTTTGATAAGCTGTCCACCTCTTGATTCTCATATTTGTATACATGAGTAAAAGAAATCTTTGTAAACATTATTCTACCAAATTGTTTGTTTGTCCTTCTCTTTTTTTATATACTTAATTTTAAAAGGTAAACATAATTAATGTTTAGGGTTGGTACCAATCAGTTTGAAGTTTCAAATTTCAAAGAGTTTATATAATATTTTAACTTGGTTTCATTTAAGAAAAAATAATTATCATTTTACTAAATTGTAAATTGTATGTATGTGGTTCTGTGTAGTGATTTTACTATTTAAATTTATAAAGTATATACACATTACTAAATTCAAATTTATATTTTTAACTTCTTAATAAAGAAATATATACTTTTAAGTAGGATTGGTATTTGAAAATGAAACAGCTAGTTATTATAGTTCTCACAACTCCATTACCCCATTACCTGTTTTCACAATTTAAAAAAAAATATATTAAGAATTTAAGTGAGATTTCAACAGTATTTGAGTATTTAACATGCAAATTACTCTTTGATAAACCATTTGTCCATCAAATTCCATCCCAGCTCTTAACCATTAAATTCACTCCAATTGTATAACACAACAAATTTAAAAACTGCACAACTTTATTATAATAAATTACATTTTCACCATCTCTGAAAATTATTAAACAACCATAGCATTGTTCCCATGCTGGTGAAACAAGATTAACATTTTTCCCAAGCTGACTAAAAAGACAAACAATAACGTTATACATGTACGTCTGAATAGTACATTCACACTCGAACATCCCTCGTCGTATCTTCTTCTCTGGTTTTTTTTCATAATTTTTCATAATTTTTACCAGACATTTTGGTATTGAGATCACGTATCATACAAGTTGTTGTCTTGGCCATAAATAGTGCAGAACCAAAAATGGGGTCACGCTTTTTTTTTCTTTGGGCCACCACTATATGTGAGTTAAAAGACGCCAGCATTTCGTAAGTTATTTTAGCACTGTGTAGATGTGTCCTCTGGATTTCAAAACCCCAAAAATGAAGAATGTTTTTTTCTTAACGATAATTCACACATTCACAGATAACGATAATTCATGAACAGTCTGCGTCGGCATCTGCAGCTGATGGTTATTTTCTCACTGGTCAGAAATCATGATGTGGACCAGTCAATACATGTCCTTCCTCTGTCTTATGAATCAGAGTAATATATATTCTGTGTTTTCCTCAGTGTAATATTTATTATTAAAAAAATCCATAAATACAAAGATACAAAGTATTCTCAGAAAAGAGATGAAATCATTATAATATACGGTTAACTTACTAAAATGTATCTGATCAGTGGAGAAATGTCCAACTACTCCTATCGGGTTACATAACATTAAATGTTTTGTATAATAAGTTTTACATTTTCAAATTTAAAGTTATTTAAATCCAACCATGTAAATATTATGGAGAAATGTCCAACTACCCCTATAGGGTTACATAATATTAAATTATATTTTCAAATTTAACAATGTAAATACTACTTGAAGCTATGCAATCAAATGTTTATTGATCTTAGTTAATGACTACTCATTAACAAATATCAGATTACAAAATATTAAATACTTTTTATATTAAGTTTTACATCCTCAAATATAAGGTTATTTAAGTCCAACTATGTAAATACAAAGGTTTTGATATTATGAAACCAAATGTTTATTGATATTTGTTAATGATTACTCACCAATAAATATCTAGTTACATAATATTAAATGTTTTGTATATTAACTTTTATATCATTAAATATAAAGTGATTTAAATTCAACAATGTAAATGTAATATTAAATGTTTTGTATATTAAATTTTACATCATCAAATATAAAATGATTTAAATTCAACAATGTAAATGTAATGTAAAGGATATGATACTTTATAACCAATTGTTTATTGATCTCAATAAATATCAGATTATAGAACATTAAATGCTTTGTATACTGAGTTTTACATCATCATCAAATGTAAAGTTATTGCAATCAAATGTTTATTGATCTTAGCACTAATAAATATCCAGTTACAAAACATTAAATGCTTTGTATACTAAGTTTTAAAAGTAAAGTTATTTAAATCCAACAATGTAAATACAAAGGACTTGATACTCTGTAACCAAATTACATAACATTAAATCCTAAATGCTTTGTATACTAAGTTTTACATCATCAAATGCTTATTGATGGTCATCAATAACTACACATCAATAATATCCAGTTATAGAACATTAAATGTTTTGTATACTAAGTTTTACATCATCAATTGTAAGGTCATTTAATTCCAGCAATGTAAATACTAAGGACTTGATACTCTCCAACCAAATGCTTATTGATCGTTCATAATCAATGACTAAGACTAGGCACCAATAAATATCCGGTTATATAACATTAAATGCTTTGTATACTAAGTTTTACATCATTAAATATAAAGTTATTTAAATCCAACAATGTAAATACAAACTCTATAACCACACTTGATAACTTGCAACCACAGAAACCAATTTATATTTGGTTTATTGATAGTCATCAATGGTTACTCACCAATAAATATCCAATTACATAACATTAAATGTTTTGTGTACTAAGTTTTGTAGATCACCAATTGTAAAGTTATTTAAATCCAACAATGTATTAGTCAATGACTACACACCAATAAATATCTAATTACAAAACATTAGATGCTTTGTATACTAAGTTTTGCATCATCAAATATAAGGTTATTTAATTCCAAGAATATAAATCCAAAGGACTTGATACTCTCCAACCAAATGCTTATTTATTGTCCTTAATCAATGACTACTCACTAATAAATACAAAGGACTTGATACTTTACATAGTCAATGACTACACACCAATAAATAAATATACAATTATAGAACATTAAAAGCTTTATATACTAAGTTTTAAATGTAAAGTTGTTTAAATCCAACAATGTAAATAGAAAGGACTTCTTTGTAACCAAATGCTTAATTATCGTCACCAATAAGTATCTAGTTACCAAACATTAAATGCTTTATATACTAAATTTTACATAATCAAATGTAAAGTTATTTAAATCTAATAGTGTAAACACAAAGGACATGATATTCCCTAACCAAATTCTTATTGATAGACATCAATAAATATGTGATTACAAAACATTACATATCTTGTATGGTAAGTTTTACATAATCAAATGTATAGTTATTTAAATCCAACAATGTCAATACAAAGGACTTGATACTACGCAATCAAATTCTTATTGATAGTCTTTAATTACATCCCCTATCTCATAATATAGGCTCTTCAAATTATTTGTGGCCAATATCCACCTTACTAGGCAATACAACTAATAGTGTATAGGTATGGACTATACACAATCCTTTAATATTCAACATAGTAAGATGAATATTGCTAACCTATTATTATAATAAACCTATAAAAAAATAAATGACTCTTAAGAAGTATGAAAAATGATTATAGATTTTGGGAAGTATGAAAACTAGGCTTTAAAAAGTATGAAAATTGATCTTAGATGAAAAATGATCATAGATTTTGGGAAGTATGAAAAATGAGCTAAAGTATGAAAAATGAGCTATGAGTTAGTTCTTCTGATATCTTTTGGAACCAATTAATATTATTGGAAATGGCCATCCTTTAATGTCATTGAATAATGTCTTAAGGAAATATAAAAACAAAATAAAATTGAAAAATGAAAAAGATATAATATTTTTTATAAAAATCTGAATAATATTAAATAAAATTTCTTGCACATTATCAAGTATTTTTATAGAAAATTAATTCATTTATAAAAGATTAATAAATTAAAGTTAAAAGTAAAATATACATATATTTAATATAAATCAAGTTTTTCTAAGAGTTGTGAAATTTCTCTATATCTACAGAATGGATATGATTTAGTGTAGACATACCAATTTAGTATTTGTTAATGTAAATAATAAGCATTAAATTCATCAAATTAGTAAAAGTTATAGATATTATTTATTCATATGAATATGTATGCTCCAAGATATTATGAGTTGAAATTTTTAGTGTATCTATATGAATATATACTGTAATTAAGTAATGTATTGTATGTTGGGTTGTGTTTTAGTCGTTAAAAAAATGAGGTTATGTCATGAGGATTTTAATGAATATCTATTCCTTAAAATTAAGTTGGTGTGTAATATATCAAATAAAAATTAAGAGATATAATGAATTTTATTTTATTTTTTAACACCATTTGGTGTGTAATGTTTCAAACAAGAATTAAAAGATAAACAAAAATTAAAAGATATCTTGAATTTTATTTTATTTTATTTATTTGAATGCTTATAAATGGTTATTTTTATAAGTTTATTTCTAGATCAATGTAACATCCTCACCCATAACTTCTCACCATAGGATAGGTAGGCATGATTAGGGCTATCAAATTATGTCCTTGTGATGCAATTTCTTCATAATATCAATAAAGCAAACTTCTCTTGGAGGACTAGATATAAATGAAATGCACACATATTGCAAATTTAAATTATGCAACTGAATTTAACATGTATAGATTCACATGTATTCATATAAAATGAAAGTTCATAAAAAAAATCAAACATAATCACACACAACATGCAATACAAGAATTTCTATAATAGAAAATAACATGAATTTTGCATATTCATAAACAATGATAGAAGACTTATCTTTTAACAAAAAATAGTTCTAAGAAATTATTGTGTAAGTGAAATTCTCTACCCCGCTATCGATACCTAGTGCATATATCACCCTTAAACCAAGCTATAAGGTCATTAGGGCAAAGGAATAAACTACATGTTTATCCCTCTCTCTCAACCCAATCCATTTACTCCCCTACTCAACCAATCTATTCACTACATGGAATTACAAGCATCTCATCTAGCCATCAACAACCAAGGGACTATCTTCCACCGCCCCACACAACACAAGGTAGATCTTCCCCTTCTTTTCTCAACAATGCCTCATGGATATTCTTTCCCCTAATGCTCTTGAATGTGGGTAGGAAGAGACCAATCTATTGTATGTCTTTTAATAATTTATTGCAAGATCAATATGTATCTCTCAAGCACCTAAAGAACAAAAAATGCACAGTGGAAGAAGGGTTCCTCACTTTTCCAACCTCTATGCTCACCTATATTCAAATATGTTTCATTCCATCTCTGAAATTTCTTCTTCACAATGCTGATTTTTGGTTAATTTCTAGCTTGGTAATAATTAGCAATGGAGAACATAACATGAGCGAATTAGAGCAACCATGTGATAATGTCAAAATGAATGCAAGAGTCGACATAAATGAAAGGATTGGTGGAAATGATGGTTGAAAATACTTCTAACTAGAGGAATATAGGAATCTTAGAATTCTCATAATGATTGTACCCAACCCATGATCCCATACTACATGAGAAAACATTCCCTACCAACCCCTTACATGCATTCAATGATTGGTTGATAAGTCAAAAGAGGTGGATGGATTTCTTTAAAGATATGATTTCTAAGGCTGGAAATTTTCAATAGAGGATTTACTTTCCCATAACACCCTTTTCCTCTTCTCCTCTAGTGGAAACATAGTCCCTCTCGTGCTCTACACAACCATCTTGGACCATTATATATTATATTCCAACATTAATTTTTACATAGATTGATTTTATCTTGGTATCCTACCACACATTCCATATAAGTATATTTTCATAATACATGCCTATTGGTTGGAACTTGGCCTTGAGATCCACACAACAAATCCATGCTATCACTTTTACATCACCTATAAGTGGGGTCATTTATTTAAGCTCACCTATCTTAGCTCATGTGATTATGAACTCTTGTATAGAATTTATACACAATCTGATCCAATGCATTCCAGGGGTAAACAATAGGGTATTATATTCCCCTCCCCCTTAGAATAACATTGACCTAGATGATTCTCAAAATTAGAACAAAAATGGGTATGCCTCCATCATGGCATCCTACAGTTTCTATGTAGCCCCATCAAGACGAGAGTGCTTACAATGCACCTTCAAATGGCTTAGTTCCAAAGAAATGTGACTTCTTCATCAAGGATGTATCATGACTCTATCTGGAACTCTTCCTCTGGTTCCACCTTAAACTTCAACCACACGTAATTGGTGATCTACTTGGTAATATTCTAGTGCAACACAGATGCTCGGAATAATCCTTGTTACATCATCAACAATTGTAGCCTCTTAAATGTTGTGAATATTCTTGGTGGTCTCCTTTTTATGTAGGAAATTTTTGAGAAAATGGTCTCCACATTCCCCACATTGAATATGTTCCCTTGAAATATTCTCTACTGACTCAATTAGCTTAGCCCCACATTGAGCTAGTTGATTTTTCTCTTTTTTATAAAGGGAAGGTTTGAACCCTTTCTTCCTTTGGTTGAACTTCACCTTCTTTTCTTCCTTCCATTTTTTGTGGAATTTTAGCTTATTTTTATTTTAATCATAACAATACTTAACTTGTCTATGGTCTTATCCAAAGTTTGAGGTTCATCAAATTCAATTATCTCATTATAAGACTGAGGTAATCCACTTGAGAAACATTGGATGTTTACTTTCTCATCCTTGATTTACTTGACAAGCATCAATACTTCCAAGAATTGTTTTACATATTCATCCATGGTCACTTGGCCCAATTTTAGAGCTATGGAATTCATTATTTTATCATCATAATATCCATCGAAAAGTTACTTTGGTTGGAAGTGCTTCTTGAACTATTTCCAAACAATAT
Organism: Picea mariana; assembly: GCA_032191745.1. Taxonomy (NCBI): domain Eukaryota; kingdom Viridiplantae; phylum Streptophyta; class Pinopsida; order Pinales; family Pinaceae; genus Picea; species Picea mariana. The sequence continues at coordinate 51,470 of JASDQU010714707.1, forward strand.
TTCTCTCAATGATTTTCTTAATTGCACCTGAGATGCTCCCCCCAAATTGAATCTCTACCATTCAAATTGATTATGGCCACTTTGGCCTTCATATTTCAAAAATAAGCATGGAATTAGAAATTATATTTCCTCGTGATCCCAAGAAGCCAAGCCTTGACTTCTTGTCCAAACTTAACTTCACTATTAAATGTAGGTGTTTTTTCCTTTCAAAATTATCTGGATGTAAATTATTTCTAAAAGGATACTTCCTCCTATGCCTATGCAAAGAAAATATTGAATCGCTCAGTGAGTCCTTGGAAGTAGATGACTCACTAATAGAGAATTTGGAGGTAGATGACTTACTAATCGAGAAATTTGATGGTATATATATCCAATAACTAGGTATTTGGGGTATGTGATTGGTGGAGGATAACTCAATACAAATCTCGCAAATATGGAGTCCATCCTCAAATGGCTAGTTCTTACTACATTAATTGAAGTTGGGAGCTTTGTTGGGGCATCACAGTACCTATGGAAGTTTATAGCATCCTTTTGATCTGTATTTGTACCACTCCACTCCATACCAACCAATGGTAATATTTTCTAGTGGATAAACTTGAATCAACAAAAAGATTTCAATGAGTTGAAACAAAAGATCAATCAAGCACCAGTTCTTGCAATTCCTAACTCATAGAAGCCTTTCAAAATGG
>JASDQU010714709.1:6871-20860 GCA_032191745.1 Picea mariana
CCAAAACAAAATCCCCAAAAGGACCGATATTGGAACAAATTTTACCTAGCACGTAGTTAACACAAGAAGCAGATGATATACCATATAAGGAAGGAGGGGACATTGAAATCGAACAAGACAAGAGGGAACTAGTAGGGGTAGACTTGGTAAATTTAGAAAAATACTATCAATGAAAGGAGTTATATACAATACCACAATATCAACTCAGAAAGGTCCACAAAGTATACCTGGACTTGAAAACCAGAGCTACATCCAGAGATAGCAAGGGTCTGGGCATCCATAAAGGTCCCCTTAAGGACACATGCAACAAAGAAAAATAATAGAAGAAGTGTGGTTGCAAGTCCACTCAATAGATCATTCAGGAGGTAGGTAACTTCATGGTAAACTCCAGCCAAATCCAATTGATCTTAGACAGTTTCTCGCCCCTCCCTACACCCTCTTCCTCATGAAGATCATCTCATGGAACATCAGAGGCTTGGACGAAAGAAGAAAACAAAGACTTCCTCGATCTTGTATCATAGATGAGAACCTGGATATACTACTCCTTCAGGAAACTAAATGTGTTGGTTCGAAAGTAGATCGCATTATTGCCCAATGTTGGAAATAAGAAAACACCATTTACACTGACTCTAGAGGGGTAGTTGGTGGACTATAAATTTTGTGGAATCCAACAAAAGTCCTTTTGGAAAGATTCTTTACCAATGAATGGAAAATATCATTAGATTACAGAGCAATAGGCTCAGACAAAGAGGGGATCATCACCAATTTTTATGGTCCCCAACCTCAACAAGACAAGCAGAACTTCCTACAAAGTCTTCTCCACTTAAGAAACATTGCAAGAGGACATTCTTAGATCCTAGAAGGGGATTTCAACATGATCACCTCACTTGAAGAAAAATGAGGGGGTGTTCATAGGATAGAACATGATTCAGAGGGATTCAAAGAAACCATTGAAGATATGGGTCTAATAAACATAGAAAGCAACAATGGGGATTTCACATGGTCCAACAGGAGATCGGGATCTCAGCATATAGCATGCAGGATGGATTGTTTCCTAGTTTTTGAACCATTAATAATGGAGGTATTTGCCATGGAGGCTAGTGTCCTAGCAATATCAATTTCGGATCACTACATGTTTAGATCTGGATATATATGACCAGCTCACCCAGGAAAAGGGCTTTTAACTTTGAGAAATTTTGACTCACTCACCCGGAATTTCAAGAGCATCATCATCAATGGTGGGAGGATGAGCCATCTCAAATGGCTCTCTCATGTACCATTTCCAACAAAATATGAAAAAATTTAAGCAACACCCAAAGCTTTGGAATAGAACCAGCTTCGAGAACATATTTCCTGACCAACGGGATATGGAACAAAGGATGAAAAGTATTTAGCAAGATATCATTCACATGAGTTGTACGGAAGAGTTAAAGGAAGAGGAAGAAAATTTCAAGCAACATCTGGAGGATGGATGTGCACAAGAGGAAATCCTATGGCTTCAAAAGTCCAAAATTCAGTGGCTAAAGGAAGGGGAAAAAAACACCAAATTTTTTCATCGATCCATAATCCAGCAAAGAGATATTAAAAGTATCACGAAATTGGAAGATGCACAAGGCCACATCCTAACCACCCACTCTGACATGAAGCAAGAAATGGTCAACTATTACCAAAACCTTCTTACAGGGCCCCGATCAGACAGGTCCATAGCAATTGGAAAAATCACACAGCATATCCCCTCTCTTCAAAACCATGATCAGAAGGCAGCCCTCTTAAGATCGATCATAATTGAGGATATTGATCAAGAAATGAAAGGCATGTTGCAAGGGAAGGCCTCGGGACCATATTTCTTCACAACTGTAATGTACCCAGACACCCCTAGGTCGGGCACGCTACCTCAAAATCCCTTTGTTCGAAACTGACTTCGAATTATGATATTGTTTCCTTATTAAAGAAGCATGAAATAGACATGATAACAGCACATGCAACAATAAAGATTCATGCTACAGTATAAAGAATGTTTAAACATTCCATGCATAGAAATAACCATCAAGCATGCATGTTATAATATACGAATCTAAGAGGTAATAAGTCATAGACAACGGAAATTATATACAGCAAACAAAACACATGACGAAGAGCACTTACCTTAATCAAAATGGTTCACCAACTGGATGAAAACCAAGGATGTTCCACCCAACCATAAACATTGTGGTTCCAAGTCTCAACAGCGATGTCACCCCCAATCTAGGGCTATGAATCCACAAGGACGGTTCTAGGGTGTCACTCAGCTTCCCCAAACCAGTCAACACTCAAGCTCTCACATGTTCCTCAACACACAGCAATCCAAGTACACCATCTCTCTTCTCTCCATCCTGCACAACCCAAGAAAATGGAACCCCTTCTCTGCCACACAGTCCCTCAGGCTATCCACCTCCTTCCAGGGCTCCAGTGCATCTGGTCGAGAATCTCCATGCTGGGACTCTCAAGACTCGCAGTTGTGAATAAAATTTAGTACATGCCAATGCATCTCGGACATGTAGGCATTAGTTCATGGCTAGAATACACCGGTTACTTCTACAGCCAACAAAAAATGGCTTCCTCCTTAATATTTCACCCTCAGGGTCCCATTCCAACAACAAGAATGAATGAGTGAAAAAGTGAATAGAATGGAGAGTGTGAAAAAAATGAATAATGAATGAACAGAGTGAGTGAAGAGAACCAGAAGAATCCCCAAACATCCCTTAAGATGGGTTTATATATTTACTTGAAAAATCAATAACCACATGGCCTTCCCCCAAGAAGCTCATGTAACCCTTTCTCTCCATTAAAATAATTATGGGTAAATAAAATATGATAAAATGACTTATCCCCTTAAGCCCCCTCTCTCGTGGAACCATAGCTTCCTATAACTCTTGTCATTGTCTGTCTTGCGGCCATCAATTTATTTTATTATTAATAGTGATCATAGCATTACATTTCCTAGGCACGATGGCCTCTTTAAATGTTTTGGCACTCCGACCTTTCCTAAAATAGAAAAAATACATTATTTCATTTGGGGACTCAAAACTAGGGTATTACATTCCCCTCCCCCTTATTTTGGCACTGTCCTCAGTGAATATACAAAATAGAAACAAAAATTTCAAAATTTATTCAAGAATTCACGGGTACTCTTCCCACATGGCATCTTCATGCTCCCAAGTAGCATCTTCGGTACCGTAATAGATCCATTGAACTTTTTCCAGCTCTATAACTTGATTTTGGAGCATTTTGAATTTTTTGTCTAATATGCGCATTTATTGGACCTGAAAGTGTCCCTTTGTCTCTACCTGAATCAAATTCAAATCAATAACATGGCTAGGATCATGTATATGTGTTTTAATTAAAGAGACATGAAATACATTATGCGCATTCATGGAAGAAGGCAATGCAAGCATGTATGCAATTGGTCTTATTCTTTCCAAGATCTCAAATGGACCATGGAATCTAGCTGCTAGCTTTGTACGACTACCCAAATTCAATGAGCTCTTCTTGGGATTCACTTTTAAAATAACATGATCCCCGACTTTAAATTCTCTAGATGTCATGTTCTTATCTGCATAACTTGTCTGTCTATCTTGAGCTACCTTTAAATTTTGCTTAATTCTAACCATCTGGTCTTCCATGTCTTTGAGCAATTCTGGCCCAAGTATTAATATGTCTATTGGGTTGTCCCAACTCACTGTAGTATTAAATTTTCTACCATACAAAGCCTCAAATGGGCTTATCTTCAATGAAGCTTGATACCAATTATTATAGGCGAACTAAACCAAATGCAAGTATTATTCCCACTTAGATGGTTTATCCATCACATACATTATCAGCATGTCTTCAATCACTTGGTTGATTCTCTCTGTCTGCCCATCTGACTGTGGATGGTATGTTGTGCTAAAATTCAGATTTGTACCAAATCCTTTAAATAATCCCCTCCATAAATTTGAAGTAAACTTTGTATCTTTGTCTGAAACAATTGCCTTAGGTATCCCATGCAACCTAGCAATTTCCCTCATGTAAATTTCTACAATATTAGATGTTGTATCAGTCATTTTCACAGGAACAAAATGACCAACCTTTGTCAATTTATCCAAAACTACCATTACAGAATCATGTTTCCTTGTTGTCCATGGAAATTTAGTTATAAAATCAATGGTTACTACTTCCCATTTCTTCTCTAGAATTGGCAATGGTTGAAGCAAACCCGTTGGGTCTCTATGCTTGGCTTTTACTCTCTGACATTCCATACATCTGGGAATGTAATCAGCGACACCCTTCTTCATTACTAGCCAAAAGAATTGGTTTCCTACTGCTACAATTGTTTTCTGGTAACCAGGATTTCCAGCATATGGAGCAGTATGCATTTCTTCTAATACCAATTTCCTAAGTTCTCCAAAACTAGGAACATAAATTATATTCTTATGCATAAGTAATCCATCTTCCTTAATCTCATACTCTTTAATTTTTTGTTGTACGTTTTCTTGTTGTAAACTTTCTTTTATCTGTAGGTAATGCTTATCTGTAACAACAGCATCTAAAATTCTTCTCTTTAAATATGATTGATGCATACTAACAGTTGTAGCATGCATGAGATGTACTCTTTTGTTGAGTGCATCAGCAACTTTGTTTTCTTTTCCCCTTGATATGTTTGATGTCAAAGTCATACTCACTTAAAAATTCCAGCCATCTTGTTTTCTTAGCATCCAAAGTTGGTTGTTCAAAAATATATTTCAGACCACTATGGTTTGTCCTTAATTCAAATATTTTTCCCATGAGATAATGCCTCCAAATATTCAATGAATGAACTATGGAAACAAGATCCAAATCATGTGTGGCATAATTCTTCTCATGTTCTTTGAGTTTTTTGGACTCATAACCAATGACATGTCCATTTTGAGTGAGGACTCCACCAAGTCCTTCCTTTCATGCATCTGTACATACCACAAAATTCTCATTTGGGTCAGCAATCTTTAAAATAGGTGCATTAGTAAGTATTTCCTTTAACAAATCAAAATTATCTTCACACTTCGTTGTCCATTCAAACTTGATTCCCTTCTTTTGTAAGGAATTTATGGGGTGAGAAATCTTAGAGAACCCCGCTATAAACCTCCTGTAGTATCTGTCTAATCCCATAAAAGATCGGATTTCTAAAACATTCATGGATGTTGGCCATCCTGTAATGGCTTCAATATTTTATGGATCTACTATTATACCTTGTTCTAAAATAATATGACCCAAATAATGGATTTGTTCTTGGTAAAAAGAACACTTACTAAGCTTGGCATAAATCGATGTTCCCTCAACACTTGTAACACCAACCTCAAGTGATGTACATGCTCTTCCTCGGACTTAGAATAAATAAGTATGTCATTCAAGAACACAATGGCAAACTTATCCAGATAATTTTTGAATATGTCATTCATTAAGCACATAAATATAGTTGTTGCATTGGTCAATCCAAATGGCTCCACTACAAAAACTCATAATGTCCATACCTAGTTCTGAAGGTTGTCTCATTGATGTATTCTTCCTTTATTCTTACCTGATGGTATCTCAATCTCAAGTCTTTTCACTAGTAATTATTTCCTTTAACAAATCGAAATTATCTTCACACTTCGTTGTCCATTCAAACTTGATTCCCTTATTTTGTAAGGAAGTTATGGGATGAGAAATCTTAGAGAACCCCACTATAAACCTCTTGTAGTATCCGTCTAATCCCATAAAAGATCTGATTTCTAAAACATTCCTAGATGTTGGCCATCCTTTAATGGCTTCAATATTTTCCGGATCTACTACTATACCTTGTTCTAAAATAATATGACCAAAATAATGGATTTATTCTTGGTAAAAAGAACACTTACTAATATTGGCATAAATCTGATGTTCCCTTAGCACTTGTAACACCAACCTCAAATGATGTTCATGCTCTTCCTTGAACTTAGAATAAATAACTGTGTCATTCAAGAACACAACGACAAACTTATCCAGATAATTTTTGAATATTCCATTCATAAGGCACATAAAGATAGTTGGTGCATTGGTCAGTCCAAATGGCTCCACTACAAACTCATAATGTCCATACCTGGTTCTGAAAGTTGTCTTATTGATGTATTCTTCCTTGATTCTTACCTGATGGTATCTGAATCTCAAGTCTATCTTTGAAAATATATTTAATCCTCTTAGTTGATAAAAGAGGTCATCAATTCTGGGTAGAGGGTGCTGGTCCAACCATGGTGCTATGTTTTCCTTCTTCATCAAGACATGTAAATGTCTTGTTATGACAATCTAGGACAGCATGGTGATGGTCCAATCAATCCATTCGAAGTAGGATGTCATAAGATCCTAATGGTATGATATTCATATTGGAAAATCTATTTACTCTATTAAGATTTATTGGACAACTTCTGATAGCCTCATTGATACTTCTTTTGGTTCTTGTGGCTAGCTAAACCAAACTTAACTTCCCTAGCTTACTTTTCTATAAATTTAATTTATCCACTATTTTAGGATCAATGTAACAATGAATTGCTCATGAATCAATTAAAATAGCAACAGGATGATTAATGATCTTACCTTCCACTTCTATCATATTGGCTTGATACGATGTTTGTCTATCTTCTAAGGTTGCATATATCTTGCCCACGTCCTCCACTATTGTAGCCTCTTGGATGGTGTGCATGGTCTTTTCTTTATCTCCTGTATGAGGAAAATCCTTATATGGGTGATTTTCCTTGCACCCCCAACATTGGATTGGTTGTCTTACTTTTTTCCATAAGGAATCCTCTTTCTTGGATTCATCCTTAGCAAACTGATCTTCTTGATTTTATTAGGGTTATTTCTATTGAAAGGAGGTTTCAACCCCTTCCTCCTCTAATGAAATTTCACCTTCTGCTTATCCTTCCAAGATTTTTGCATGGTTTCCTTTCCCTTGCCTTGCTCATACAGGTACTTAGCCTTCCATATGATCTCATTCAATGTCCTCAGCTTATCATATTGGATCTTCTCTTTATAAAAGGATGGCAGTCCACTTAAAAACCTTTGAATCTTCACTTTTTCATCTTTGATAAATCCTACATACTTCAGCAATCCCAAGAATTATGTCATGGTCATGCTTCCCAGCCTTATCTCAAAGAAATATCACATATTATTGTCATATAAGTGCTCTTAAAGATACTCCTTCTGAAAATATTTATTGAACTGCTTCCAAGTGATCCTGCTCTCATTAATGTGCTCAACTTGCTTCAGTTGGTCCAACCACATAGTAGCTTTCCCATGTAAATGGTAGGTGGAAATTCTTGATTCTAGGTTTGAGGGGTAGTTATGCAATTGAAAATATCACTTTTTCATCGGGTAGTAACTTAAACTGCCTTTACATATGAAATTACAAACAACAACTCATTGTCATGTAAATATAGGTACCTTCTTCCCACTCGGACAACACTCAATTGTTAATTATCAACTACTGGAATGAAGTCTTTCATCATGCAATTATTATAATTATTGGTTGATTGATAACTCGATGTCTGAGTTAAGCTTGGACCTCCTTGAACACGTTCCAGTTTTATTTCATTACCAACAGATGGTGCGAGGGTGGAGCACGGAGATTTCATGTGTCTCTTAAGTGTCTCCTTTACACACGGAGCGTATTCTCTAAAAGATAATACATATAAATTATTGTATAGATATATTATGTATATATATACAAAATTTTAATATGCACACATTATTTATAGCAAAGAATTAAAGGTTAAATAGAATGAATAATTGATGATAACGATTTATAATCATGATGGGTTTAAGGACCAAAATTAATGATTTCGTTATAATCATATCAAATCATTGATGTTAAGATTTATTTGAGAATAGATTCATGACCTTGCTTAAATGTACTATTAATGAGCTATGCTTATTGATATTACGTTTAAGAATATATTCACGGTTCATGATTATATATATTAAATTTATTGTCATTGTAAAAGAAATATATTTGATGTTCTTTGATTGTTTTTTTAAGTTGTAGTAGTTAACAACTTAATGTTGTCACATTATTCTTGCCATCCTTCTATTTTTTTACAAGTAAAGAAAAATGTCTTTTCTAAAAATAAAAGTAACTTACCTACAATTACATTGATTCCAATAATGAATTTCTAATTTCTATTTGTATAATACTAGAACAAAGTACACGGAACTTTCATCAAACCACTTGGTTTGTAGCATTAAACCTAGAGAATATATCCAGTGGAACAAGAGCATTCAGTGAGACCATTTTATTTACCTCAAGGAGTTGCACTACTCGTACAAAAAAAATGTTATGTCAAGCATGGAAGAAATTCTAAATTTTCGTATGATCATCCGTGCACTCATAACTATAATTTCATTACCACAATAATTTAATTAGTTCAATACATTGTTATCCTACTATTATATTTTTCTCATCTTTTATTGTATCGAGAAGGTTGTTATACCGTCATATGTTGATTTGTTTGGTTCTTGAGCTAATTATTTACTTAAATTTTAAATGTTGAATTATAGTCTTGATTGTTGTACTAGGATTGGTTAAGGGAAATAGACACTTCCTTGTTCCTCGAAACAGTCGCCAGTCCTCAGACCTTAAATGGTCAAAATCAATCAGATGAATCCTGGACTTGAGCGTTGATTATGTGTCTTGGAGGTCCTAACCTTGCAGGATAAGTTGGGTGGATAGATATCTTTGTTATCTTTATGTGATATGGTTGATCTTGAATAATAGTGATGTTGTAATTGGATTTTTGTTTTGTAGTGATGTGATGATATTTTATTGTTTACATAATGTATGTTATTGTCGCATATCTCTTCTCTTAACAGTTGTTTTCAAAAAAAAAAAATACCACTATTGTACTCACTTATTTTGATGGTGTAATTGAGGGGATGTCCAAGGCCCTACACCTAGACAATTTTTTTGTCCTACAAACGAAAATTCTAATTTATTTTAAGTTATGTGTTTATTCTAGGATTTGTTGTTTACTCAAAAATGTAGTGGATGTTCAACTCAGTGGTGTTAAGAGACTCAACAAAAAAGTAAAACACTTTTAAGAACATTGTTATGAAACAAACTTATTCTTCAATTAAAGTAGCGTAAAGAATGCTTCACGAAAATGAAAACTCTTTTCTTTTAACGCGATGCAAGAAATATAGAGTTTTTGTTCGAATGCAATGTAAAACTAATGCAAATTTCCTTAATGCAATGCAGCTACCAAAAAATGAGCAAAACTAAACTATCCTTTTCACCGAAATGATAACTAACTTTTGCAAAAATCGAAGTTTTTCAAGAATGCAAAGAGTATTATGAAATCAATAAGCACTAAGAAAAGAAAGCATATTGCATAAAGAACTTTTATTTTTCAATGAAAAACAATGGTAATTACTCAAAAGAGAATGACAAAGCATACTTGTTTTTTTTTTCTTGTTTTAGGGCAAAAGAGAAAATGAAAAACTAAACCAGATTTTGTGTTTTCAAAGAAAAACAAGAAAAAGACAAGACAAGAAGCGAAGAGAAGTACTCAAAATTATTAAAACCTGTAAGGACAACAAACAGGACTATCCCAACAACAAAGACCTTAGACAAAACTTTTTGAACTACTTCTATGAACTTGAAAACTCCAAGAAAATAAATGAATTTTTTTTTGTTTTTATTTATAAAAAGCCTAACTTATTAACTTATGTACTTAACAACAGATAAACCAAAGTCTCGAAACCTCAAAAAAAAATCAAGCATCAAGCCCAACACCCAAGCAAACAAAAAAATTTACAAAAAAAACTTTCCTGTGGAGATGTGTGTGCATGTCTCCAAGACAACATGCATATGTACGTGACCATCTTAAAGGAAACACAAATATGTACGCGACTATTATAAAGGAACGGCGCATATACAACTCGGAAAGTTCCAAAAATAAAATGAAACCAACAATCAATAGGTCAATTGAAGCATGAAAAGACTCATGAAATTAAATGCTACTAAGCTAAGTACCAGAAAAAAATTAAAGACAAAGAAAACAAAGCAAACACAAGACTACAAAGGAAGGTAGTTATATGATAACTAACTCTAGTCAATTTGAACAAAAATAGAAACATTTGCAAAAATTGGTGTTCTAGATAGATATATGTTCAAAAAGAAATGAATTACACATAAAGAACATCAAAAATCGAAGGAATGAGCATCTTTATTATTAAAAAAACAAATCGAGGTGTAGATGTTATCTTAATTGTTGCGACATCGATCCTCGAATGGAATCTAGTTCCCTCCACCCAGACTGCTAAACATATGGTAAACCTCTGACTCTAATACATGAACAGATCCAAAGAGAATCCAGGAAGATCTCTTGATCATATAGGGGAGTGCACATAAAGGGCTAGAAACAAGGATTTTAAGATGTGAGGAGAAAAGCAGCAACATGAATTATAGAGACTTGCAGACAAGGTGGGATTCATCCAACATAACTCTTATTTAGTATTCATTCATTCATTGCCTTTCTCCTCATGGATCATGTCCTATTTAGATCATCTCTAAGCAGTTTGAGACGGTTTTGTACAGGTAAAAGGAGTTAGGAAACTAACCAAACTCATAACTCAACATGCAATTATGAAAAAATATATTTTTTGAGAATTAAATGACATGTACATGAATTTCCTTTGATCAAACCACGTATATGCATGTTGTATAATTATTAGGGCACGTACAAGTTCCAAAATATTATTTTTTGGATAATCCAGAGGAGGTATGGAGAAATGGTTTCATCAAGTAGGATAGGGACAAGGCCAACAAGGTCATCAATGATTCAATGGTGGAAACAGACGCTATAACAATAATGATTTGAAAGTAATTCGACCACCATTTGAACTCTTGTTGCACTTCAAAACTATGACATCTTTTGATAGATCCAGCACAAGGAAAACCATGGACATCGATCTTGAGTCCTTCCATCCGAAAGCGGCTCAGATTTGGGAGCCTACAAAATGTTTTCTGCAAGCGTCGACAGCCCCGCTATATATAATCAACACGATCTGGATCAGAGAGAATACCCGAAAACAAGTGCCAAATCGGGAAAAAAAAAAAAAAAACCCAAGCACCAGCAATTCTTTCCACATTCTCAGTCAATTACCAGATGATATCAAGGATACCCAAGCCTAGTAAGAAAACCAATCAGAAAAGGCCAAACAAAACTCCCCAGAAGGACCAATATTGGAACAAATTTTACCCAGCACGTAGTTAACACAAGAAGAAAACAATATACCATATAACGAAGGAGGGGACATTGAAATCGAACAGGACAAGAGGGAACTCGTAGGGGTAGACTTGGTAAATTTAGAAAAATACTATCAATCAAAGGAGTTATATACAATACCACCAAATCAACTCAGAAAGGTCCACAAAGTATACCTAGACTTGACAACCAGAGCTACATCTAGAGCTAGCAAGGGTCTGGGCATCCATAAAGGTCCCCTTAAGGACACATGCAACAAAGAAAAAGAATAGAAGAAGTGTGGTTTCAAGTCCACTCAACAGCTCATTCAAGAGGTAGGTAACTTCATGGTAAACTCCAGCCAAATCCAATTGATCTTAGACACTTTCTTGCCCCTCCCTACACCCTCTTCCTCATGAATATCATCTCATGGAACATCAGAGGCTTGGACGAAAGAAGCAAACAAAGACTTCTTTGATCTTGTATCATAGATGAGAACCTGGATATACTACTCCTTCAGGAAACTAAATATGTTGGTTCGGAAGCAGATCGCATTATTGCCCAATGTTGGAAATAAGCAAACACCATTTACACTGACTCCAGGGGGGTAGTTGGTGGACTATAAATTTTGTGGAATCCAACAACAGTCCTTTTATAGAGCTTCTTTACCACTGAATGGAAAATATCATTAGATTACAGAGCAATAGGCTTAGACAAGGAGGGGATCATCACCAATTTTTATGGTCCCCAACCTCGACAAGACAAGCAGAACTTCCTACAAAGTCTTCGCCACTTAAGAAACATTGCAAGAGGACATTGTTAGATCCTAGAAGGGGATTTCAACATGATCACCTCACTTGAAGAAAAATGAGGGGGTGTTCGTAGGATAGAACACGATTCAGAGGGATTCAAAGAAACCATTGAAGATATGGGTCTAATAGACATAGAAAGCAATAATGGGGATTTCACATGGTCCAACAGGAGATCAGGATCTCAGCATATAGTTTGCAGGTTGGATTGTTTCCTAGTTTTCGAACCATTAATAATGGAGGTATTTGCGATGGAGGCCAGTGTCCTAGCAATATCAGGTTTGGATCACTACCATGTTTAGATATGGCCAGCTCACCCAGGAAAAGGTCTTTTCGCTTTGAGAAATTATGACTCACTCACCCGGAATTTCAAGAGCATCATCATCAATGGTGGGAGAATGAGCCATCTCAAATGGCTCTCTCATGTACCATTTCCAACAAAATATGAAAACAATTAAGCAACACTCAAAGCTTTGGAATAGAACCATCTTCGAGAACATCTTTCCTGCCCAACGAGATATGGAACAAAGGATGAAAAGTATTCAGCAAGATATCATTCACATGAGTTGTACGTAACAATTAACGGAAGAGGAATCAAATTTCAAGCAGCATCTGAAGGATGGATATGCACAAGAGGAAATCATATGGCGTCAAAAGTCCAAAATTCAGTGGCTAAAGTAAGGGGAAAAAAACACCAAACTTTTTTCATCGATCCATGATTCAGCAAAGAGATATTAAAAGTATCACGAAACTGGAAGACGCACAAGGCCACATCCTAACCACCCACTCTGACATGAAGCAAGAAATGGTCAACTATTACCAAAACCTTCTTCCAGAGCCCCAATCAGACAGGTCCATAGCAATTGGAAAAATCACACAGCATATCCCCTCTCTTCACAACCCTGATCAGAAGGCAGCCCTCTTAAGACCGATCATAATTGAGGAGGTTGACCAAAAAATGAAAGGCATGTTGGAAGGGAATACCCCAAGACCATATGGCTTCACAACTGTAACGTACCCAGCCACCCCCTGGTCAGGAACGATAACTCAAAATCCCTTTGTTTGAAACTAACTTCGAATTATGATATTGTTTCCTTATTAAAGAAGCATGAAATAGACATGATAACAGCACGTGCAACAATAAATATTCATGCTACAGTATAAAGAATGTTTAAACATTCCATGCATAGAAATAACCATCAAGCATGCTTCTTATAACATACAAATCTAAGAGACAATAATTCATACACAACGGAAATAATGTACAGCAGACAAAACACATGACGAAGAGCACTTATCTTAATCAAAATGGTTCACCAACTGGATGAAAACCAAGGAAGTTCCACCCAACCATAAACATTTTGGTTCCAAGTCTCAACAGCAATGTCACCCCCAATCCAGGGCTATGAATCCACAAGGACGATTCTAGGGTGTCACTCAGCTTCCCCAAACCAGTCAACACTCAAGATCTTACATGTTCCTCAACACAGAGCAATCCAAGTACACCAGCTCTCTTCTATCCATCCTGCACAACCCAAGAGAATGGAGCCCCTTCTCTTCCACGCAGTCCCTGTTATAGGATAAATCAGTATATGCGGACATTAACAGATCTCCCTAGATCCACCTAGATCTAGAACAAGAGAGGATAGGACATGATGCTTTCCCTAAGTTACAATCATTGAATTTGTCATCGAAGAAGGAATAAGTGGCATACCTTTAGATATCACTTCCTTATGTCTTTGTTGTCCCTGCTTCTCTTTGGTAGCCTTGTGATATCAGATCTACAATGACACAAATTCACCAAGGTGAAAGAAACAATAATACATTCAATGAAGACCTAAACATGTGATCAAGGAGTCATGTAATAAAATAAGAGTGATTTTATGGGAAAGGGACATGCCATTGTATTTATATTAAATGAAATTAGAAGA
>JASDQU010714710.1:28120-39669 GCA_032191745.1 Picea mariana
ACGTGCTCCAAGGGTGCCACTCGCACTGGCTTGACGGATTGGTAGACTCTAAAACCCCTGGAGTCAACACTCCGCCAGGTGAATCTTGTGGGAGACTGCTCTAAGGAATAAGGCCCCCGCCTTATTGCGCGCCCCTTAGAATCATCGTGAGCGACTGTCGCAGTCTGCCCTCACGGCATCGTTGATCCCCTCGAACTAGGTAATCGTTAACCTACAGTTCGAGCCACGGCGGGAGTGCTAGTAGGCTGTGGCAGGGCTGTTGTCCACACCTCTCCCTCAATATCTCTGGATCTCGTGTGTGGCCCCTTTACTCCATATGTGAGCACGGTCGGCAAGCTATCGTCAGCCTGCATCATCAACCATCATGTCAGATCATGTCAAACATCATATCATATCATCAATAGTATATCATCAAACGAAACAATATCATCATAAATGAAACAACTCAAATACCCCACTCCCTGACTCAATTCGGAGTCCAAGGGAGTTCTACCGATGCCTCTGCATCCTCAGTGTCCGAAACCCTGCACACTCAACGAAACTGAGTCAGCGACACCTATCTATATCATGGTAGTAAAAACATCCTTTCATATAACTCAATGCAAAAAAGTTTTATCATCATATAAATCCAGATCACTTGCGAGCAAGTGTCCTCAAAGAATAAGTTTGGTATGTGCGCCAGAGCGGGATGTTACATTTTTATAAATATCATAATTGGAAATATGTTTGAACATAGTCAAAACAAGTTATCAAAATCTGGAATGTATTTTCAATGAAAAATTAAAAATTATGGAATGTACACATGTGCCAGGTTTCTTTAAAAGCAATGTAATGGTATTCCATCTTCAATTATTCGTTCATGATCGACTTCGGACATTTTCCATTTTCTAACTTTTGTTCTTTTTTTTTATTGAACTTCTATTAACTTTATGTGCGCTGCACATACCAAATGACTATATTGACAACTTGTGACATCTGACTGGTTGTCTTGAAAGTGAACATGAGTATCAGTTTTGTGGTTTTCTTGAAAAAAATATCCTTTCAATATAATGGATCCTCTTTCATATATAAAACTGTTATCATCAAAATATTCTAATAGCCTCATCTTTTGTTCCGTGCATCGCATCAAATAATATTTCACGTTTTCAGTGTTGTCTATAGGTGCAACCATGGCAAAAACATATCCTGCAAATAATTGGATATATTGGACAACAATTAATTCGTATTATATTATCACACAAGTATGTATCTACAAGTTATTTGAAAAAATTTAAACATAAAAATTTTACCTTCTCTAACAAGATCAGAAACTCTATTGCCATCAAATGACACTATAGTTTCATTTGATTCCATCTCCTCTAAGATTGCAAGTGGCATTTTCCCTTTTACATTAAGTTCAATATGTCTCCAATATTTAACATATCCTACATTTTTGTTCTCGCAAATATCTATAGATTCTGAGTCGTCTATGCAAACTGAACAAAAACAAGAGTCATTTCGTCTATCAAATGCAAACCCATTTTGAAAACTTTTTGTTTTAACTGAATATATTTTTCTTGTCCCAGGTATTGTACTGGCGTCATATGAGATTGATCTATTTACATCTTTGATTTCAACATGCCAAAAATACCTTCACAAGACAAGAACTTGTTGACTTGAAATCTCTCAAGAAAATGATTGAAGATTGAATATAAATTTGAACACGTTCAAATTTATATATCATGTGTACATACATGTAACATTTATATATAGACACACCTGCACACATCCCTTGACAGATTATATTCATGGCTTAGCGCCATGTTGTACCATTCAACAACTTGTTCAGCGGATTCAAATCGATCGGCATGAGGGTTCAGTTGATACCTTCTAAGTGCTCATTTTATACATGCTCCTACACCATTGTGCTCTCCTTTTCCATGACCAGTCTCAAAAAAATTCCAACAATGTGTAATATTTAATTTTTTATGAAGACGACATAACCAATAGAATATTTGTGCAAATTTGAACTGACCCGCACACCCATCAGACCATATCCAATGTCGATCGAATATGATTTCGCGTTCTTTCAATGAATCATAAAATTGATCAAAACAATGTTGTACATAATGTGTGTCGTGTGTTCGATCATCACTTATATAAAAGTGATATTCTTTAATAACATGTCAATTGTTGTTGGTGCTTTCTATGTTTGGAAGACTCCGTTGAGCATGTCTATATAGAACGTGGACAAATATGGTAACTTGATAAGAATGATAATATTCAATCTGTATTTCTTTTTGTGAAGCGAATGTGTAATTCTCTGCAAAATCAACTACAGACAAAATTGTCCCTGGTGGAAACACTTCATGGGATTGTTTGAATTGTAGATCTTTCCATCGAGCTCTATGTGAATTCTTGGTGTATTTATAGATTTCTTCCTCAAACTTATTCAAAAACTCTATTATACAGATTTTATCTACCTTCAAATCAAGCTTTTTGGAAATAACATATGAAGAATGTGGAGTCATGCTGCTCAAATATTCATATCTCTTCCAATTGACTTTTATATTAGAAAATGATTGATCATTCATATCAATATGATACTTTGAATGAAACAAACTTAGATTTCCACAACGATCACATTTCGTTCCACCAACACTTTTTTTCTTGTAAAATAAATCATCATCTTCTCTTTCACATAGAATTTCAGTTATAAAAACACAAACTGTGGAAGGAGGAGGTGAACCTGGCCATAAATTTTTACCAAAATACAAAAAAGTGTCGTAATACAACTCAAAATCGACATGATAACGACAACAACACGTGTCATGGACAATGATGGGTCTAACAAACCATGGTTTTTGTTGCACAAATGTATTGATGGAAATTTTAACTTCTTTGTGCTCTTCTTTGAACTTTCTCGACTTCAATAGAGAAAGTAAAAGTTGAGCCTGTACTATTACTGATTCATCTTTGAAATAAGTATTATACATATTCTTAGTTCGATATCTTATATAATGCTTAGCTTTTTTCTTCCCAAATTTGTCAGTATCAACATTTTCTAATATTTCATCATCAATGTTGATAGATTCTCCTGCATATTTCAATTTAAAATTTATATTAAAAAACATAACCCGAACACAAATTCACTAAGTTATATATACTTGAGTGTTCATCTTGTATTAATCTAAATTTTTGTACACATACCTATAGGTGATTCATCTTCTGATTCAATTTTGGTTTCATCGTCTTCTTCGACATTATGAGACAAATCTATTTATGTTTTTTGAAAAACATCAAATTGTAATTAAAATCAATTATATTATTTACAATATTTTTAATTTGAATTCTATACTTTGAATTTTGTACTTTCTAAATACAGTCCCAATGTGTGTCGTGTGCTCGATCTTCATATGTGCATGCATACCTGGTTGAACTTCTTCTTGTCGAAAATATCTATTGACATTATCATCATTTCTTTCTTCAATATTTGCACGTTCTTGTTTCTTTCTCCGATAAAGATCTTTCCTTTGTTCGATTTGGCGAGTATCATCTCGAGTGTGATCATATTTTCTCTTGCGCAAACTTTCGTTTCCCATGACTTTTATAGTTAACTGTAAAAGATATGTTCAACAAAGACTTCACCTTGAAAAAATGCTAACATTTATCTTTCAACATATAAATTGTTATTCCAATAAAAACTTGAGCAAACATCATTTACCTTATTCAACAAAAACCAAAAAGATGATTCAAAACTTTGTTTAAGTGCTCTAGAAAACCACCATGTATCGATATCGATCCTCCAATTAAGCCTATGGAATAGAGGGAAGAAATAAAGAAAGAAAAGAATACAACTGCAATTAGTAATAGAAATGCTTTGAAATTCCTATCCTCGAGGTTATATATGTCTGTCCATCTGATGAATTGTGTTAAATGTGTTCGGTCGAAAGCCTATTTATACAATTTGGCACGAAATAAAATGATACAACGTGTCATTTCATTTTTTCTGATGGTCGAAATTCGTTCGACCGTCTTTTGGCCAAAAAATGTGGAAACCATTTAGTTTTGACGGTTTCCATTAGAGTTTAGTATTTTAGCTGAAATATTATTTCAGCCGAAAAAAGGAAATTGCAACTAAAAACTAAAACTAGAGAATTTCCCCAAGCTTAACTGAACTTCGGAGGTTGCGGACTCCTGCAAATACTGATAATTTGGTTTCAAAAATGACACCAACATTTCCAAAATTGAATCTACTTTCAATTCGTATGATTTGTTTTCATTTTTTTAATTTATTTTTATCTAATTTTATTTAATTTTTTAAAAAAATCACCACATAATATTTTCAGCAGATATTATGATTCGGTGAAATGAAATATCGATATCTCTAAAAATATACAGTTAAAAATTTGGAAAAAAATATATTCATAATCCTTAAACTGTTCTTTTCAAAAGGGTATATTTAGATTTTAGTTTTAAGTAAAAATTAAGATAGATACAACGTGTAGAACAACATGTGTTTAAAATTTGCAACGTTTTCAGCTTGATCAACTTCAAAAAATTCTAGAAATTATAATATTCATCTGTTAGATTCAAAATTATAGTGATAATAAAATAGAGTCTCTGTAGATTGTTGCAGTATATTTCGTTTCTTAAAAACATAAGTTTAATAATAGATACATTGTTGTAGAAATAAGTAACTCATTATCATTCATTTCATGTTTAAGGAACATATTGTTAAACAATTGTCAAATTGACATATCAAATCATGATAAAAAAAAATTGAAAAATAGTCATTGGAAAGCTAACACAATTCTTCACAAGTTTTGTTTTTACTGTAAAGTGAAATTCTAAATAAAAAAAATACTTTTGTATGTCGGAAGTTGAATAACTTGTGAAAATACAGTTTTTTTTGTCATAAAACAAGCAAAAGTGTAACCCATCTTCATGATTTCACCCATCTCTCAATATGAAAACAACCATTCACGTAGAGTAGATCACCTCAACTGCACCACGAAAACATTAATTTTGAACTTTGAATATTAAAAATATAAAATCTTAAAATTTCAAAGCCCTCGTGATATTTAATTTTAAAAAGCTATTGTGTATTTAACCATTTTATGTTAAACAATTTAAAGAAAAACAAAAATCAAAATCTATAATAACAAGTATCATTTATGTTAGGAATTTTTTTATCTTAAACAATTTAAAGAAAAAGAAAAATCAAGATCTATGATAATGAGTACCTTTTATATTAGCAATTTAAAGAAAAATAATTTTTTATTTTGAATGTATTATTAGTCCCTGCCGAAGGCGTAGAGGGACTATAGCGATCGATAATTCATTGACTTCATATTAGTTTGTCCTTTGACCACAAATATTTGCATGATATCTATTGTTGGAACTAAGGAACTGAAAACTTTGATTTGCATATAATAAAAAATACCATATATTTCATGATCTGATTGGATAACAGATTTGAGGTCTTATTGACGACTTCACTATTCCCAATGTTTGATATGTTATCATATCCAAAAAAATTTATCATATACGGTCTTTTTGAGTTGTTTTTTTTTTTTGAAATGTTTGGATATCTAAAGTTTTGAAGATAGATAGTCAATTTTTTTATAAGTTGACTTCATATTAGTTTGTCCTTTGAATAATTTTTTTTTTTTTTGCAGAGGCTCTACTGTTCGAATTATTGTTACTAATTTCTTTTTATTATTGTTATAAAATAATAAAATATATGTTTTTTCGGACGTGATAGACCTTCCACACTACTTTCTTTCTTAAACGTTTACAGAGCAGTTCTGACATACTTAAATGTTTACCTAACAGGCTTCATAGCCTTAAATGTTTACTTAACATGCATGTTACAATACATTTTCTTCCATTTCCTTTTTATATGCAATGTTCTTTCTAGTCAATGTGGGTAATTTTGTTCTTCAACGACATTGTTGGTTCACTGGTTCATGCTTGCTTCTTGCATGTTCATTGATTTCTTATTTTCCTGTTGTTGTTCTTCTTTGCATGTTGGTCTTGTTGCAGTTTGCATACTTGGGGTTCTGCAACCATGATTTGAATTGCCCTTCTATTGTTCCCCATTGATGGGCAGGTTTGGGTGTCATGTTTAGCTTCGCTTGCTATTTGCAGTTTGCAGGTGGGAAATTTGACTACTAGGGATGCCTGAGTCAAAATCCTCTTGCAAAACATCTTTGCATGTGAGGAGAAAATATGATTTCATTTTTGTGATGCGTCACTGTGGTTGTGATGGAGGTAGGTTATGTGTCGAACATTGGCCTTCTGTCGTTCTTCGTTGATGGGAGGGTTTGGGTGTCGTGAGTATCTTCTCTTTCTATCTGCAGTTTGTAGGTGGGAAATTTGACTGCTGGGGATGCCTAAGTCGAAATCCTCTTGCAAAACATCTTTGTATGTGAGAATAAAATATGTTTCCCTTTTCCTATGCATCATTGTGGTTGTGATGGAGGTAGGTCTTGTGTCAAACCTTAGCGATCAGGAAGGAGACGAAGACAACATTACTGTCATGATTCTCTGGTCGTAGTAATCAAATACAAAGATGGACTGCAAGAGGATTTTGATCGATCCCAGTATTGAAAAATACCAACCGTGAAAACCACACCTTTCTTAATTGCTTGCACAATCGCAGGCCTTTGGATGGTCCTGCCAAATTTGAATTTTACCTAAAAGGTCTCTCATCTTGAAATATTTGGTTAAAAGATGCGTTACAATACATTTTCCTTTGTTTTTTTTTGAAACAATCTTGTGTGCAGTGAATTTGGACAATATTTTTTTTCACTGACATTCCTCGTTGGTTGGTTGGTGCTTGCTTCTTGGTTCGCTGGATGCTGCTTATTGTTGTTGATTCAACTTTGTAGGGTTCAGGTCTTGCAGCTGCAGTTGGGCCTTTTGGTGCTTCTGAATTGGGTTGTTATTTCCTGCTTACTCTTGTTTTCTTAACTTTGCAATGTTGGGGTATTGCATCTACAGTTGGATCTGTTGTTACATGGTTTTATAGTTGGCTCCTCATAAAATACTATTAAGATAAAATAATATGCAAAATTTTGCAGTGGATGTAAATTACATCTCTTATGGCTTGAAACAGAGTTTGTCGGGCTCCAACTATATTTCATAGCTGACGATATTTTTTCCATGGTTAATGTCTTTTTATGGCTTCATAGTTATGAGAGTAAGCGTTGTTGTGTGAGCGATAAAGTTCTTCTCTCCCTTTTTTTTTCCTCTTGTAAACTTTGTCGTTTTTTCCTTTTGTTGTTCCCCTCTATTATGCATTTCAGGTTCTATACTTTTCCACGTTTCTGTGGTCACGGGTTCCCGAGGTGGCCAATTAAAAAATAGTCATCTCCATCTATATCTTCACATCACGAGTCCAACCGACCACCGTTCGTTTGCATATTTATCCAATTTCTTTTGAACTTGCATGTTTTCCCCTTTTGTTCTTACCTTCTATTATGTATTTCTAGTTCTAGACTTTGTCACGTTTTTTGTGCTCGCGGGTTCCTGGTATGGAGAACTGGAAAATCATCATCTCCATCTATATCTTCATGTCACTATTCCAACCAACTGTCATTCGTTTGCATATTTAGCCAATTTTATGAATGTGGGTTTGCGGATAGGTGTTATCAAACTCTGGCAACCCGTGTTCGTGGTATACATCTTGCACACAAAAATTTTGTGCTCTACAATTCGACCTCGAACTCCTCGAACTCGCAACCCTGCCTCTACCTACAATGAATCCATCTCTTCGACCTACCTTTCCATACTTATTCGAGTCTTCAAAGTTTCACGGGTTCACACGTTCCCAGGTTCAGAAAAGTTTAACAATATTTTTTCTATCCCCTCCATCCCCGCCACCTTCCTCCCTTCCCAATGCACATTAATTATGCTTTTAAAAGTGACAACGGACCAAACAGGATCGAAAATATTGGGTTTAATAAGAGGAAATCTCGAGGACATCTCCCATTAAAATGCATAAACAAGTGAATATTATGGGATCTAATAATTTTTTTTTGCGTGCATTTTGAATTTGCAAAAAGTGTTGGCTATTTTAGTTTTTTAAAGGCATCATCATAGTAACAGTGCAATATTGTACTACCACATTGCCATCCAGGAACATGTCATCTACATAGGTGTTGATGTCATTTCCCCCTTTAATACTATGCATATGTTATAGGTTGTCATATTTGAGAATCTTCTTGGATATGGGAATGCTAACATGTGCTATTAGTGACTATTCAGGGCACATATTTGAAAAGATTGGCATTAATAATCGAAAATATCGAGCGCATCTGCCATTAAGATGCATTAAACCAAAATCTACGGAATATTATATTGTCATCCTTCGGCGTTGATTTTAAATTCTTATTCCTATTTCTCTCTAACATCAAAGAGTTTGGATTTAAGGTGCCTTTGTTGTAATGTTCCTGGTCATGGACATGTAAGACAACTTAGAGATTTCATTGAAGCCCAATTGAAAGATGAGAGAATGTTTTTATGTGACGTCAGCTTTGAGAGAAAAAAAACTTTGTTAGCTAATAGAAACTCAGACAGGAAAAAAAAAAAAACCAAGTATCTTCTGATTAGTGTTCTCCCAGTATTCGATGCTTTGGTTGGCTGAAAGGCCTTCTTGGAGATTTGTTTTTTGATCTTCTTTGTTTTCTTACTAGGAGTTGGAAGGGATTTTTAGGTCACCTGCAAAATGGTCCTTCGTTGAATTATATAGTTTCTTCGAACAACACATATTTGACAAGTGTATCAAATTTTGTGGAGCACACAAGAATTTTTCTTCTGTCAGAGGAGTCGCAGTTACTGTGCCTTGCAAAATGGTCTGTAATATTAAAAAATGATGCAAAATATTACTCCATTCGTGAATATACTTAGAATGAAATTATAAATTTGGATGGTCACGAGTATGGGAAACTGCATGGGTGGTTAAAATGACATCCTAAAATTACAGAAGTTTCTATTTCAAAGTTTGCTGAGCTACTTTTGGGTGTGGTAACAGACTTGACAGAAATCCATATTGTTTGTCAAAGTTTGTTCACTGTCCTCTAGATGTAGTTATAGACTCCACATACAATCAACTTTATATCACTACTGCATATTTTTGTTTTACTATTCCTATTCATATGATTACATCTGGGTCGATGAGATTTCCCCTGTTTGCACGAATATTCCCCTCGTACTTGAAGGTATGTATATAACCAAGGAATGACACTCTCAAAACTTTCTAATCCCTACATCGACATGTAACTGGAAAAATTTAATGGGAAGGAGTTCTGGATTATGGACTTTGCAACACTTTCTAAGGATTACCTTATACTACCATCTTCTGCAAGAAGTTTCGCGTGTTCAGGTAATGATTTGGTTTCTGAAAATCACCTTTTACTACCATCTTCATGTAATCATTTTATTTCATTCTTTAGAAGAGACCTTAATGTAGTGGTGTATTCCAGAGTTGTTTCCACCTAATGTCAATCTTCCTTTTGTTTCCCTTTCTTTGGATAAGGAAAATGCATTTCTTTTGTTGCAGTTGATGTGATATTTGAAAAAAAAAAGGTTTGAACCATACAAATTATTTTTTTTTTAAATATAGAACAATGTATTTTTTGAACACACGACTGTTCGAAAAGTTTTAGGCATTGTTTGGGATTCATGTCCTTCAAGGATGTTAATTAATCACACAATTAATATTGCTTGTGCCAATGCAATTAAGTCGTCATCCTCTATGGAAATTGCATTAACACTGCAATGTCAGATAATAGATGTTTGACATGTACCTAATGTCAAGGTCATTATCGCACAGGAAAACCAACATCCAAAGATTTATGGACTCTAAGCAACATTGTAGTTTTCATGAGAAAGCAACACTAAAGTCGATGTTCTTTGCAGGTCTGAAAATCCTGTGGTTTAAGTGCTTTGACAATGACAACCCTGCTTGTTCACCTCATTGTCACACAGCAGTTAATAGCACTATTCCCATTTCCACTGCTAGTGTCAATGTCCGAAGCCAAAGCTATCTGGAGCCTGGGGTCACCGCCAATGTGGATTCTTGAAGGTCAAAGTACCTAGAACCTGGGATCATGACTTCTTACACTTGACATTAGTATCAGTAGTGATCGAAAGTTGATTGTATGTCGAGTATGTTTCTACATCCAAAGGTCACTCAACACTCTTTGACATAGAAATTGGTTGTCTGTCAATTCTGTTACAACTTTGGCATAAAACATTCTGTAATTTTAGAATTTTCATTCAAACACACATACCGTTTCTCACGTTCATGGGTATCCAATTTTATAATTTCCTTCTTAGTGTATTCAGGCATGGAGTAATATTTGGCGTCACTTCCGAACATTCCAAACCATTTTGTCGGCTGCCATCTCTGCCACTCCTAGGATGAAATATATATTCTGATGTGATCTGCAACATTTGATACACTTTCCATATCTGTGTTGTTGGAAGAAGCTATGTACTTCAACAAAGGAACATTTTATAGTTGGCTTGGACGTCCCTTCCAATTTACAGTAATAAAACAAATAAGTTCAACATACAAATCTTCAGGCAGGCTTTTCAACCAAACAGATGATCGAATGTAGGGAGAATAACAATCAAAACATACTTGAATTTTTTTTTTGTCTAAGATTTTGCTGCCTACCAGGATTTGTTTCCCGCAAAGATGATGTTACATAAAACCATTCCCTTATCTTTGGATTGGTCCTGAATCACATTTCTAAGTTGTCTTGGATGTCCATGATTAGGAACATTACAAGGAAGGCACCTTAAACCCCAAGATTTCGATGACAGAGGGAAATTAACACTTAACAAAGTATGGAATGTTGAATAACCAGCCAATGCAAGCAGGCCATATCTAGAAGACACAAGCTATTCAAAAAGCTAGGATAGATCTAGTTAGTAGCACCAATGAAGTCCAAGACCCGAAATTTATATTCAACTCGTTGTTTTTATGAAGAAAGCATTTGATCATCAAGTTGAAATCTATAAAAGACTTTCCACAAGCTTCATTATTGTACATATTTGTTTTTTGTTTTTTTGTCACCGACAGGCCAAATCGTAGTCATTATGGAAAATAATCTCAGCTATATTTTGTAACCCATCTTATTTGAATATAGAATATTTGCGGTTTTTTTTATGGTTTTTTCCAATCTCTGGTATTTCTTTTTATTTTATTTTGTACCTTTTTTTTGCGTGTCATTAAACATGGATGACAATATTTTGTTTTTGTTTCTGAGCACTTCAATTTAAATAAAGGCTACTATGTTCGTTCCTTACATTTTACATGGAAGAATAATTTTTCATAGGCCATAGTTATGTGGCGTCCGCCCTATACTTAAAGAACAAAATGGGAGGACCTGTTCTGCTTTCATTCTTTGGGGTCCCATAAATAGAATGAATTAATGATTGTTACAGCAAGGCAACTCAAGTGTTGGCATCATGTTCCTGTTCAATATTTTCCATATATTATAGCTTCTTCTATTTGATAGTATCCGTGCATATACAAAAATGTTGCATCATAT
>JASDQU010714712.1:16877-27003 GCA_032191745.1 Picea mariana
AGTAGCAAAAATGTAGATCCAGTGACCTTGTGATTATGAATGATTAAAGTAAAATAAATTTCAATGTGAAACATTCATTGGATACATCAACTAAACATCAAGAATAAATCATGATATTAAAGTTGGAATAACAATCACACATATAATATATGGAACAACAAGTTATAGACAAAATTTTGAAGCACTGAATAAGATGAAACGTCGCATGCTAATGATAATAAAGATACATAACATATTGATATATCATAATATGAAAGGCAAAACATAAATGAACAATATCACACTAGTCTAAAGCCAAAATGCAAACCACTTGTCCATATAGTTATGAGAATTACATATCCATAATTTGTTCCAGGAAAAGATGTCCTTCACTAACAAAGTGAATAGTATTTAAAGTAACCTGAGATCACTTACTGATATCTAATAGGATAGAGTTGGATTCTACAAAATTAAGTAATAATGCAAAAATAGTGGATTAGAAACCACTTATAACAGAGTTGGTTTATTAAAAAATAGATCAAAGTTTCTCTAAAACATGAAGAAAAAGAAACTACTAATCACTTGTGTATAATTGAAAAATATTTATTCCCAGTAATCAACAGCAGAATCTCCAATTTCCTAAAAAAAACAAAACAAATTTAATAAAATGGAAAAACAATTAATCATAACTAATTATTAATTTTTATTTAAAAAGAGACTTGGCTACATAATTGAAGATTCTGTAGCCAGACTTAATTTTAGTAAATAAAATCAAACTTCAAACAGACTTATTTTGAATTAGACAACATAAATAGAATAAAAGTGTTTTACCATTAAATGTTAACTAAAGAGGGGCCAGGTAGTTTGGAATTTATTATTGCCTTGACACTGGTCGCATTCTTTATGACTATGTTTCCTTATCTCTTGATATGTTTATCTTTCCTCTCTGCGTGCACCTTGAGATCAAGGTTTTCTTGCCTCAACAAATCATTCTGGGCAGTAAGAGTTTTAATTCGGGACTGTAGGAGAGGAATGTCGGTGTAATACCGCTCGACCCAATGGAAACACACATCACCTTGTATAGGAGAGATGACAGGTCGATGAAGTGCACAGTCAAATAGGGATTTATTAGTCTTACATGTTGTTTGATTATGTTCAAGCATAATACCGGAGAACCCTTCTTTACCTTTAAGGCATGGTGGAAAATTTGTCACAAAATCATAAGGTTCAGTAGGAACGATAACTTTCTTCTTGGAACCTTGAAATTATGGATCTTCCAGAACTAGAAAATATTCTATCTTGGGATCCAAACCCTCATCGATCTCGATCAGACCGATTGAGATCAGATGAGTATCATTTTGATTCCTTAGTTTCCTTGACATTAGGTGACCTGCCTTCTTGTTCTTGAACCGTAAGTCTGTGCATTGTTGTTTTGGTCCTTTGCAAGGTTTCTCGACACCTGACTTAATAACAACGTTCACGATAACATCAATCTCAGGCACAATAGGGTCAATTACCTTCAATTCAACAGTCTCTTGCTCAGGAAATCCTGTGAGTGAAGACTTACTTGGCTGCCCTTCGTCTAGAGGATTTCTGCTGGTAAACTCTGGTCCATTGATTGAAATACCGAACTGGTATTCAATCAATGGCTTGTCTAAGTTAGGGTTTTTTATAGGATCAGTCTGGTCAAAACCATTCCTCTTCAAAAAATTCTCCCAACAGTCACCTACTTTCGACAGGTGATACATCAACAATATCTTAACCAATCCATGATGGAACAGGCTTGAATCGACACCCTGTCTTTTATATCATTTGGACATATTATAGAGACTTCTGAACAAGTAAAATGGCATATCTAAATTGAAACCAATGAAAGGCATGAGTAAACGGATATGGTAGAGGAAGACCAGTCTGTATCGACCTTCACATGTCACAAATTGCTTGAGAATTAACAACAAACCATGCCATCTAGGTTTTACCAGGTAGATAGGAATACCTTTTACACAACAATTGATCTTTTGGGATGTCATAAACAGACTCCACATGGCTCCTTCAATTCATGCATTTTTGAACCACTTTTCACCCTTTGATGGAAGCCCTATTGCTTTTCTCACAAAATCCTTGGTCAATTCTAACTGTGTGTCCCCAATTTTAGCTCTGCAACCATCGAAGGTTTGTATGAAAGATTTTTCCACCTGAAGATTATAACCCTCAAATTTCTTAAGGAAAACATCCCAGTCATGGATTTTTAGGTCCTCACTCACATCTTCGTGAGAAAGTAAATCCTAGAATCCATTCGGCTCCAAGCGAACAATGAGCACCATGACAAATGTAACCATAATGCAATAGGCATTCCTCTAGATAGTTCTAGGTTCGAATTGTGAGAGCAACAGGAACAAGTCCAAATGGAGAGTGGAGACACAAAAATAACATATTCTGTGTGTTATCATAACTCAGATGGTGGAAGTGAGAACCAGGGGTTTGATTGTAATCCTTACCATCCCTTATGATGAGATCCAAAACTACAGAGTACCAAAACCCTATGCATGCAATGAATGGCTCACTAATGTGTTAAGACAATAAGGTGAGGTGAGGACGCGAGTACAACAGGTGTGTATTCATTTGTATGACTATTGGTACGACCATTGAATTTGCAAGAGGACTATAAAAAATATCAAGGGCTCTTCACGAATAAAAAACAAATCATGTAACAACCATATTAAAACCAAAACATTGAAAATAGGTCACTTAACCATTAGATTTGGATTTTGATTAAATATGGGTTTCTAAGACACACAAAAGTATAACACCAAGATAATTTTTATGTTTAATTCATGCTTACAATCATGAATTAAAAATAAAACAAAGATGAAAATTTAAACAATAAGAAATAAGGGTAGCTTTTAATCAAGTAGTCATCTCGAAAATCTCAAAATGTTTACAAAATTGAGGTGATGGCTCCTACAGAAAAATCCAATTTCTTCCAATCATTTTTAAATATCAAAATCATGTGTGGTTGCCAATAATGGCAACATACTGGATGAAGTAGTTACCTCTGCATCACCAAAAATTCATGTTAGGATGAATAAGAAAGAATGAAAAATTAAGAAACAATTGACAGCAAGTCAAGCATTGCGATCAAAACTCAGAAAATAACATAGTCTAGTGTGAGATGTGTTTCTATCAAAAAAAAAATTGTTATCAAGTTTTGATTAGGAGTGAAACAATGTTTAGGCAACCAACTCTGATACTGTTGGCAGGGCCACTACTTCCAGCAGGTGTCCATAGCCTTGGCAGGGATGTCATTTAATCCACTCTAACACCTCTATCATGTCCAAGAGTCGTCCATCATGATAAAGAAAATAATTATTTTTTATCAATTCCAAAAGACATACTTGATAATTTTCTTAAGCTTGACATTGCTTTGCTTCCAGCAGGCCTATTCAGTAGCTCGACGAAGTTACCTTGGCAACATGCATGCATTTACCCGCTGCTAGCAGACCTCTTCAGTGTCTCAATGGGTTTACAGACACTTCCCACACCTTGCAATGCTTTCAACTTTCTAGAATTTGTTTACAATTTCATAGAGACTTTAAGATATTCAAGAGAGTGGGGTGATGCTGAAAATTTCAGATCTTGGAAACAGAATTTGATCTCATACAATTCATTTTCTCATTTGAATACCTTCATCATGATCTGAACACTTAGATTTCTATTAAGAAACAATATCGAGGATGGGATGGTATAATTGAGTTGTTTTCCTTAAAAATAGGGACAACGTTAAGAGTTTTATTAATGATAATCATGTCTTCTCGTAATTTAAAAGAAACTAGGAACACTATTTCGAACATAAATTTACTTCTAAGTTTTAGCATTTATAGCATTGGTGCTTTGAAACGTCATCGACTGTTTCTTTTGGATAAGATTTCTGATTTTCCTTCCATAAACGAAATGGTGACTTGGACATAATTTATTCAGAGACAAATAAAAAACAAGCAAAACAAAAATAACCAAAATAAAAAAAACAAAAAAGATAATTAAACAAAATATATTTACAGAGGGGTAGATTTGGAATTGTCAGGTGAAATATCTTTTGAGAGCTTGGCCATTCACTGGGAAAGTGTCTGGCTGTCCCTCTAGATTGTGCAGACAAAAAGAGCTGGGACCTAACTTTTCATAAATTACAAATGGTCCCAACCACAGATTTTGGAACTTGGTGTGTTCCCCCTTTCCCTCGTGAGCTTTGTCCCACTTGAGAACCAAGTCTCCAACATCAAAATTCCTATCTGAAGAAGAATTTGAATCAAACCAGATTTTCACAATTTGTTGATGCTGATCCAATTTCTTCTTTTCTTGTGCCCTTACTTCCTCCAATTTTAGCAAGGCATTAATTCAACTTTCTAGGGGAGGGCACTCCTCTTCTTGAAATTTCTACGATAATTGCAGAGAAGGAAGTAGAACATGTGGAGGGAGGATTGATTTTGTTCCATAGACGAGAAAGAAAGGGGAATTACCAACAGAGGCTTTTGGTGTCACCCTATCAACCCATAGTGCATTATACAGTGCATTGTGCCAGTTCTTATGATTTTCTGAAACTGTCCTCAATTTTAAATTTTTGTTTGTTGATTCTGCTAAACATTTCCTTGAGGGTAGTAGATAGAAGAATATTTTAGTTTAATCCCTTTTTCCAAGGCAAAGACATTCATATCAAGGGATGAAAATTAAGAGGCGTTATAAAAAACTAGACATTCGGGAATGCCGAATCGAGCGATGATATGAGAGTTTAGGAAAGATACTACCTGATTTGTATTCACTACTTTCAAAGGTACAGTCTCGAACCATCTAGTGAAATAATCCGTTGCTATAAGAATATACTTTTTCTGCTGCTAAGAAGAAGGGTTGATTGGTACTATGATGTCAAGGCCCCATTACTGAAAAGGGGAATCTACAGTGACAGGCTGAAAAGAGAATGCTGCATTTTTCACCCATCCTGCAGCCTTTTGGCAGATTATGCATTTATGACATAGTGCATGGGTGTCTTTAAACAAAGTGGGCCAATAGTACCCAACTCTTAGCACTTTGTGAGCAGTGGTATCTCCGCCTAAGTGACCATCGGCTTCACCTGCATGAAGTTCATATAGTACTTTCTCTAATTCTTTCTTTTCTAAACAACACATAAGAACACCATCAAAATTCTTTCGAAATAAAACACCATTTATTAACTGGAAAGCTCCTGATTTTAACCTTAATGCTCTTCTATTTTTAGGATCAAGATAGTGGGGAGCAGATCCATGCATCAAATAAAATTTAATATTTTCATACCAAGAATTGGCAGCAACTTGTGCACAACTGATTTGTTTTTCGTTGTGCTGATTTACAGTTAAGGTGTTAATTTGACTTTCTTGCCCTTCAACTGAATCAGCCACTAGTTTACATAGGCCTTGACCTCTAACGATTTGTGCAGGGGTTATTTTGAGATCATATTCTTGTAATGACGTCATCCAATTTTCCCTTTTTTCACCTATTTCTTTTTGTACTAACAGGTTTCTTACAACTGGTAAGGAACGATAACCTTGGTTCTGGATTTCAGTAGGTATGACCAGAAGTGTTTTACTGCTTTAAAAACAATATATGCCTGTTGATCTACTACTGGGTAATTAATCTCTACTCCTTTGAAAGTTGATCTCATGAAGGCAATGGGTATCTCATTGCTTTCAACATTTTTCTATGTTAACACAACAACATAAGATCGGTCAGAAGCAAAGGTGTAAAGAGTGAAATCTTGAGAAAAATTGGGACTCATCAAGGAAGGAGCTTCTACTATTTCTTTTTTAATGGAGTGAAAAGCTTGAATTTCTTTTGGGCCCCAACGGTACATAACGTTATTTTTAATTAAATTATGTAATGGTCTTACCATTTCCGAGAAACTTGGGACAAACCTTCTAACGAAATTAATCTTGCCCAAAAAGGACTACATGGATTTTTTGGAAGAGGGAGAGGAGAGTTTGGAAATAGCTTGGGTTCTTTCAAGGTCAATAATCATTCTGTCCTTAGAAAATATAAACCAAAGCAGTTTACCTTTCTCTACTGCAAAGACTGATTTCTTAGGGTTGAGAGATATATCGAACTTTCGGCATCGTTCCAGAACAACCCTAACGTGAGAGAAGTGATCTTTCTTGTTTTTAGAGAAGATAGTGACATTGTCAAGATAGACCAAAACTGATTGTTTTATAAGGCCACAGAAAGCAATGTCCATTGCTCTCTGAAAAGAAGCACCGACGTTTATCAGTCCAAAAGATATTTTCCTATAGGCATAAGTGCCCCATGGGGTGCGAAAGGTGGTTTTAAGCTAATCTGAGGGAGACATGAGGACCTAGTTGTATCCCAAAAAGCCATCTAGAAAAGATAGTGTTTTGGAACTAGATACCTGCTGTAAAATTTGTTCCATTGGAGGAACGTGGTATTTATCTTTATCAGATGCTCGATTCAGGTTCCAAAAATAGACACAAAGTCGAATTTCACCACTTTTCTTCCTTACAGGGACTATATTAGACACCCATTGCGTGTGTCTTACCAGAAAAATTATCTTTGCAGTTAGCAATTTATTCAATTCTTTTTTAACAGTGGATTCTAATTTAGGGTGCATCTTCCTTAATTTCTGCTGAAAAGGCTGAGCCTGGGGTTTCATTGGGATGATATGTTGTATGATATTAGGGTCGAATGTTTTCAAATCATCATATGTCCAGGAAAAAATGTCTTTAAATTATTTAAACAATTTTATAAAAGCAGATCATTCTTGCTCGGAGCATCCCATTCCCAGATTAATATTTTGAGGATTGTCTTTGTTCCTAAATTAACTGTCTCATAAATCAAAGAAGAACTATTCGTTTTACAATTAAATGAACCTCTACATTTATCATGCAAGTCATAAAACTTCTCTAGTATTACAACAGATCTGGGGATAGAGTTTATGAGATTAGATGTCGATTCAGGAGATCTAGGATATGATATTACCGTGAAGTTTCAGACGTTTTCATGGTTAGTGCCTTCATCAATGACTGCACCTTGGAAGATGTCTTCCATATGCAGGAATTTGATGATCTGTTGGTCATCATCGAACACTCTCGAGTTTGTGATGTTATCCGGGATGGACGGCCTGAACAAAAATTCAACTGAAAATGAATTATGGGAAATACCTTCAGCGGGCAATAGTTTAGAAGCAACATTGGCCAATAAATCAACCTCTGAGTTATTCAATCTAGGAATGGAATTTATGTTAAATGATGAAATTTTTTGCATCAAACTCCATACCTCAGTTTGGTAGCTTTTCAGGTGTGTTGATACTCAATGTATGGCATTTCTTACCTGCTTAACCATAATTTATGAATCACCAAATACCATCAAATTCTACACATCCATATCCAAATCTTTTCTGAGGCCTTGTAGAAGTGATTCGTATTCAACCGTGTTATTGGTACATTCGAACTCTAATCGGTAAGCAATAAAAGTCTTATTACCTGCAGGATCGATGAGTACACAACCTGCACCTACTCCTTCTTTGGATTTGGATCCATCAAAGTAAAACGACCAGATTTGGGCTTCATCAGCGGTGCTCGACATACTTGGCAAAGATGATATTTGAGTATAGGTCATAACTTCTGATTTCTGCCCAGAGTCAGTAATAGGAGAAATTTCGGTCATGAAATTACAAAAGAAGGTATTCAATCCTTGCATTTCAAATGAATCAACAGATGCAGTGAAAGGTTGATTTTCATCATTCAGATCTGTCATGATATGCTTAAGATAGTGTTCTCTGTTTATCCTGATTTTGTTGGGTTGTCCATTTTCAGGTATCCACAAATGGGACCAATCTGTGGAAAAGTAACCATGCAGTTGTTCAAATCATTCCCTACTTAAAAACAAACCATATACTTCAGGGATATCCACAACTATAATGTCAATTATCTGACACACCTTAGGATTGGAAGATAATCTAACTAGAACATTCTTTAGCTCACCAATTACCTTAAATTTTTTTTGATCAAGCTGAATGATTTTGAGATCAGAAGGTTTAACTTCTATGTTAATTTTTTGACAAACAGATAGAGGCATCACGTTTGATGATGCACCTGAATCGACCATGTAGTTATGTACTTTTCTATTGAAAATTTCAAAGGTTAATAAAAAAGGCGTGACATTTTTCCAAGTGTCAACAAGATAATTCTGTTGACTTTTAGTTGTTGTCCCTAAAACAATTTTATTTACATTTGCTACAGTTTTTTCAGCTAAATCCTTTTTATCTGGAAGTTCAGGCATCATTTTAGTTGGGATCTTTTTGGCTTTTTTGAACTAGTTTCTGCAGTTTTCTTGCTGCCAGGATTGTTGTTTTTACTATTTTTAGTGATACTTTGAAGCATTTTCTGAAAATAAAGGGAAATTTCAGCAGGTCAAAAACAAAAATATTAGCCCTCAATTTTTTTAGATCCTCAATCAAATTGTATTCTAAAATTGGAGCTACTAAGCTCTTTTTAATTAATTTCAGCCTACTTTGACTATTTTCGAAACACATTATTACTCATTTCAGAAGAAGGTTTGTTTTTGGTTTTGCTTCTTGTATTGTAGGGGTGGATAGTTTCAAAATTTGCTTGGAATATACTATCCGAGAAGTGACCGAAGATCTTGGGATATGACTCCTCCTCTTCCGGTATTTCATCCTCAACTACGTCTTCAGAAATTTCAGGAGGGATAGAAGCAAAATTACCATGTTCTTCTAAGATGGTTTGCAAAGCATAGTGCAAGATTTCAAAATTTAGACCTTCAGTGGTTGGGTTTGGCCGATTGGGAGGAAAAGGATTTCTGAAAGGAGGTTTAAAAATTCCTTTTCTTGTGGATGCCTCCTTGGCTGATTTCTTCAGGTCAAGGACCCGGTTGGATAGTTTTTGGAAAGATTTCTGCAAGCTTTCTAAGTCTAAAATTTCTAGTTGTTTTTTAGTTTGGGGAGACCTAGCAAGGATTTCTATTTTCTTTTTAGAGGATGAAGTTGTTTCAACTTCACTATTGAGATTGTCTTTTAATATTAATAATATTCTTTTCAATTTGGTTTTCTTCCTCAAAGGCTTCTAATAGTGTGTTCTTTTTAGACCTTTTGACCCAAATTGTTATGTTTTTATGCAGAGCCTTAGTGTAATATGCAACAATTAGGCTTTCAACGGGCATTGAATCTGAAGGGATTTTATTTTTTAACGTAAGAAATCTTTGGTTAAAATCTTTCACTTTTTGCTTGGGATTCATTTTTAGGATGGAAAGTTCCATAACTAAGACTTCAAGAGATTTATCATGTTAGGGTCCTAACCCGCAAATAGGTAGAACAATATATTCAGATGTAATAAAGATCAATATTAATAAGACCTTTCAATAAAATAGAATAAGGCGGATGTAAGAAGACCTAATAGAAGCTTCCGCTTCTAGAAGGATCTTCCTCTAGATGCTTCTTTTCAGTATAAATAGGAGTCGAGGGTATGAGAACCCCATCTTGGATATTATTGTAATAGAGCTCTACTCAACTGGAGGTCTCCCCCTTGAAGAGGCCCGTGAACATTGATTTCAGATTCAAAGTGCTATTTTTGTTATTATTCTCTTATCATTTCAGTGCTATTGTGGTGAATGTTCTGGTTATATTGCTATTATTCTACCATTTCTAGCATTTTATTTCTGTTATGCATACATTTTATATCTGGTATATTACAAGTGGTATCAGAGCACTTTCCTTGGCAGAAAGTGTGGGTTAAAATATTTTTTTAGGGTAGAGATGTATTCCGACGTCTTTAAGCCACAAAGATCTATCATTACGTGCATAAACCCGTGGTTGAGGGATTCATACATGAAGGAAATACAAGTGGTACTTAAGCGCACATCTGTTGGCCACCCTTGTAACCCCTGTTGGTACCCCTTCGAGTGGTAGCGCATTAGACAACACCTATGTACGGATCATCCTAGATTACCTGAAGCCCTCTTCAGATAAACTGATTGGTCGCCTGACTACTATAGTGTCACCGAGAACAACACTCGGGAAGATACTTTCTAGTACCTGGGTAGTCGGGTAGTAAGGATAAGGGTACAATATATCCTCCTTAGTAAGTGACCTAAG
>JASDQU010714713.1:6617-18973 GCA_032191745.1 Picea mariana
ATCTTTGGGAAGAGTGAGAGTCAAGCAAGCAATAGAGAAGAATGGGAATTCGTATGTAGAGGGAAGATAGTTTTTACATCCAGGTTTTGGGTAGCAAGAGCAGAGTTGAGTGTTGCAAAAAGAACCATCCATGCTATTATTGAAGGAAACAATTATTGGTATGTGGTTATGCTCAGAAAACAGGCCTATGTTCCTGCAAAATTGGATATATTCCTATAGTGAATTTGTATTGTTGAGGAAACGACTGAAGAGCTTGTAAAGGATATTGTGAGGAATCTTGAAGTAGATGAGAGTTCTTAGAGTCCCCAACTAAGATATTCCTGGCCAACTGAGTGCACTATGGTCCCCGATAAGCAAATGGTACAACCTAAGGGATAATGAGTAGTGAAGGAGGTACATTCATTGGCTAGTGCAGGTTATGGGGAAAAGAGAGAGATGGAGGATTGGAATTGTTGTGGGAGTAGAACCTGGGTTTTGGGTATGATGTTTGTGGAGAGTGGACATATAGTGGGATAGATCTCCTTGTGGACTCATAGTCTCATCTCGGGGGTGGCTTCTTATTGAGAGAAAATGGAAAACAACAACTATGGTTGGGAGGTTCATCCTTCATATGCATCCAATTGTTTAATTGTTAACATATAAGTGTTGTTGTTATTTTCTTATGTTATTTTGTTGGGTAAATGTTTATCTAAATGTTGTGTTATGTTTTGTTGGGTTTCCGTGAATTCATGAATTATAAATGTTGAAGATGCATGGATAAATGTGTGTGTTGTTTCTTGTAGTTTTATGGGTCTAATTCCCCTCGGTTTTATGTTATATGTATGGGGGCCTTTTTAATTCAATATAGCAAAATAATTTTTTTTCTACATTGATGGGACTCAACATGGGTGTTGGGTACGTTACATGTATTTCCAAACATTATTCATAGCAGTGTTTCATTAATACAAATATTATTGCTATGTTTTTCACCTACATGAGTAATTGACATCAGTAGTTGGATTTTCATCAGTTCCTCTCTCAAAGAACCCTCATCTACATGATTTTCCATTGAAATAAGAAAATCTATAAGCACGCCATCTAAAAGTAAATATTAATAAATATCACATTATACATTTGATTTTAAGGACACACATATTGTGATGGGTCTGCACACCACTTAGAATCATCATGGGGTTGTTTTCTACCACCTTCAAATGATTTTTTTTTTCTTTCCTTCTTAAAAAAAATAGATTATACATTGATTGATGGGTTAAATAAATCATCAATATATTTTACAAGTAATCAACAACTACAATCCTGTCATTTTATTTACCATCTCATTCAAAGGGTCAGATTATAGATGCCACATCCTTTATTGATGTTCCACCACTTCTTGAAAGTTGAACTTGAAGTTGAGGCTAAATTCATCTTCGGTGGAACCAGTGTTGAACATATCCTCCTACATCTCATAAGATTAGGATTTTATCTTATTGGTTAAGATTAAATAAAATTTCCATGATGATATGAATAATATGGCTAAATTATTTCGTACTTACAATTCAAGATTTTAGTCTTAGTTAATCAAATCGATCAGGCTTTTGGTTCCCATGTTTTTCTGGTCTTTCATTGGTTTGTTTTGACATATCTGTGAGCCTATGAAAATTTTCAAGTATGTTAGATATCACAATTGGTTGTGTAGAGATAAAGAAATACCAAAATATTCAATTCAGAATATCATATATTACCTTGCAAGTCTAGGTGGTGTCTTCACTTTGTACCTAATGCAATCTCCATTGTCTTTTCCTATATATTCTTCCATTCCCTCTCGATAATGGCCAGAGGACGATAACACTTATAGTTTTATTGTGGAAGACATCAATAGCCTACCTCTTTCTTGATGTCTTTCTTGAAAAGCCTTTCCTTTATAAGAAAATGGGACCCCTCATTTTCTTTATGAGATCTTGTTGAATTAAAAACTTTTCTCATCTTCGATCCTTGATTACCTCTCTCTGATTAGGCCACTTTAATTTTTATCTTGGATGGGTTGAATTGTTTTCTCAATACTTAGATAAATCTTTGAGAATCATTTGTTGGTTGTCAGATGAGTTATTTTTAACTCCTCTAGTATGTACTAGAATAATTCCTTTTAAATTCTATCATATGTAATAATTATCTCCCTGAAATCATATAGATTGATAAATCAACATTATAAAAAATTTATATTGACTCCTCTTATTCAACCAAAGGATTTATTACGAACTCCATTGGTCAAACCAAAGGAGTTCCTCAAAACTTATGGGATGCCTTGAGCATTCGACACATGCACTTTGAATAAATCTCTTCAGAACAAAAACAATGAACAATAATACTTCCCTTCATGTGTTCCATTAAGAACTGGAGACCTTTGGAACATTGACTCTGGTCGAACTAGAGGAGTTCCCATAAACTCCCAGAGTACCACCAAAAATATTCCTTGTATTATTTTTGGTCGTTTTGATTTTTTTGATGGGGTTATAAGAAGAGAAATACCCTCACCATTTATGATCAATGTTCTTAAGAAGAAATACAAGAGTGTTGATCAATTGAGTTGGTTGTCATTGATTTCAACCATTGAAGCAAGTCTAGTAGCAAATTTCGGTAGATCCAACAATATGGTTAAGGGACTCAATTTTGTTTGATGTATAATGGTATGAAGATCAATATATTTGCATTTAATAC
The DNA here is from genome assembly GCA_032191745.1 of Picea mariana. Lineage (NCBI taxonomy): Eukaryota > Viridiplantae > Streptophyta > Pinopsida > Pinales > Pinaceae > Picea > Picea mariana. The sequence continues at coordinate 9,315 of JASDQU010714713.1, forward strand.
TATTCTAGATGGATATTACATGGCATGCCATTTCCGGTGATATGTGGAACGTCACATAACTCCTCACGGTTAGATATTTATGGCTTTGTGAAGTTGGAGAACGCTCATGAGTTATCTAGAAGTCCCTAGAAGGTCAAAGAAGTCAATTTATTCTAGAAGCTCCTAAAATAATTTTACAAGTCAAAGTGGTTGTAAGTAGAAGTTAATCATGAGTTAAGTTGTTGCAAAAAGAAAATAATTAAAAATAAATTAGTTGCAACTAGAAGTGGTGAGCTTACTATTTGTGGATAAAGTGGTTGTAAGTGGACAAGTGGTTCGAAGTGGGTTATTCCTAAAAGAAGGAATTTGGGTAAATTTAGCTAGAGGGTAACCCCTTGAGGAAGCTACTTGGAGAATATAAATAAGAGAGCAAGGGTCTCATATTTTCACCTAATGTGAACATTGAATATGTATTATTTGTTAAAATGTTTATTGCAAGTAATCATTCATAAATCTGATGCTACACAAGTCTGATGTAGAAAAGGAGGTTTGACGATGAAAGTTTTAGAATTGCATAAATACTGAAAAAACTCTAGCTTTTGAGGTGTACATGGGATACAGTGGAAGAAGGAACATGCATACATGGGATGAAGGAGAGAGGGTTCATACATTTGGTACAATCCATGAAATCTTGAGTTATTGAGGGTGCCAAGTTCTCAGAGTTTGAAAGAAATCTCCTAGGAAGGTATACAATGATCAGGTACAACATATCTATCTACCGTTTCAAGAGGTATGTCTCATTTCTATGTGTAGTTTGATATTATTTTCTACATGAGATATGGTTATGGGGGATTGAGGATTTTCCTTAGAGAGGCTATTGGTTATATGACACTGACTGTATAAACCAGATCTACAAAAATACAGTGTTGGTATATCTGATATTTATCATTGGCACATCTTTTTAGTGTTGAGGCATATCCTGTCTTTCTTGGTACATGATTGAGGGTTTTGGTTTTGAAGTGGTTGTGAAGTTGTTTTTGTAGTGTGAGGCTACATATCAATGAGAGTTTGATGTCTAGTCCATGTTTGGGTTATTACACTTGATCGTGATTGTAAACACATGTATGGCACATGACTAGAGAGAAATAGATGCACTTGGTTAAGAGATATGTATGATGATTTATGCATAGGGAAAAAATACATATTGGACACAGTGACAAGTTACATGTTTATGGGACAAGGACAACAAATAGTTCAAGGTTTTGAAAGATACGAGGGATGCAATATAGAAAGATCGTGTACATACACAAGATGAAACATATACATGTTGCGTACCTCTTGGTTTTGTTTTGTACCTGATGGTTAAAGGTACATGTTTATCACAATTTATTGGTACAGGTTGGTTACAGTTTATTGGCATAGATTGGTACATGTTTATAGTGGTATATCTCACAGTGATAGTGTGGTAGTGGTTTCATAATCTATTTGACACTTATATCTCATGGTGGTAGGATGGGGCAAGGATAGGTGGTTGTAGCCAAAGAACATAGGGGGTTGTATCCTCCTTATGATTGGAGCCAAAGAATTAGGGATTTTGAGCTTCCCTTAGGTTGTATCCTAAAAATATAGGGGGTTGGAGCCTCCTTCTAGTTGTAGCTGTAAAATAAAGGAGGTTGGTGCTTCAAGTGAATGTAATTCTTAAAGACAGATAAGAAAAAGAATTATGTGGTTTTATCCCACATTGGGTGTCCATGTCAAAATATTGGTGTACTGTGCATGTGTGTGATTATTCATTGTTCATGGTTATTTATTCTGCACTTGTTGAATAATATTGGTAAATTGATCATAAACATAAATAACACTTATATATTGTGGTCAAGAAGGATTAAAAATCTGTATTACTAATTCAGCCCCCCTCTTTGTAATCTAACAATTGGTACCAAAGAAGGTTCCTTCAGGAATCAGTTTAACCACTGGAAGGTAGATCATGGAGAGAAACAGTATGTATAAAAATGGAATACCATAGTTTTATGGAAAAAACTATGCATTTTGGAGTAGAAGGATGAAAACATATGTACATGCATAGGTATTTGAGATCTGGATATCAGTAGTAGATGGATATAAAGAATCTTCCATTCCTCCAACAAATGATAATGGAAGGAAACTCAATATAAATAATTCAAAAGACAAAAATTATATCCTGAATGGTCTGGTTGATTCAGTATATGTCAAAGTTAGGCATGGTATCTTATTAATGAATATTTGGGAAAAACATTAGAATTTTTAGGAAGGAGACACAAAAATCAAGGAAACAAAGCTTCAAACTTACATAGGTCAATTTGAACAACTAAAGATGAAATGAGATGAAAATATTTCATCCTACTTTTTACGAGTTTATGAAACAATGAATGAAATTACAGGATTGGGAGAATATGTTAATGAATCTATAATTGTTCAAAAAGTGCTAGGATCTATTCCAATGAGATTTGATCCTACGATCTCAAAACTAGAACAAAGAACAAATATGAATTCGATAAGCATGGATGAGCTACATGGAATATTCATAGCCTATGAAATGAGAACCGGACATGAAAATACAATTACAAAAGAAGCAAAATTCAAAGAATACAGGAAGTCAAAGAAAAAGGAAAAGCCAAATAGAAGTTGCAGTGACATCTAAGAAGGAGATGAAGAAGTAGCCAACTTCGTCAGAATACTGAAAAGGGGAACCGATGACAAATACAGAGGTAAGATTCCATTGATTTTTTTTAATTGTGATGGTATTGGTAATTTCGTTAACAAATGTACCCATAATAAAAATAAACTAAATGTAGAAGAAGACTCAAATAGAAAACAAGTATGTAAAGGAAAAAGAACCAAAAAGAAAATTTTCAAGAAAATATTTTTCACTAAAGCAGAAAACACCTCATTAGACGGAGATGAAGGTATTGAAATTGATACATAAAGGGTTATATTCATGGAAATAGAAAATTCCGATGAAGAAGGCACCGAAGAAGAATATGAATAGGCATCAGTTTACTACAGATAACAATTGTTGAGCACTATAGAAGTTATAAAAAGAGAAAAGAAGAAAAACGATTCACTATAGGAGGAACTAAAATGAAAAGAGAAAACTCAGAATTCCAACTATGAAAAACTAGAGAAGATTATCACTAAATTAAAAATTCAATTTGAAGAAGAAAAATTAATTGAAGAAGAACTCAAACAAATATTAGAATAAAGAGATAAGATCATTGGAAATTTGGAAGAAAATATTGTCACATTGAGAAAAGATATTCAAAAGAAAAACATGTAGAATAGATCTAAATTTTTGGATAACATTATTAATAGTCAAAGGACACATCATGAAAAGTCGAGACTAGGGTATAATCAGATAGAAAAATGATCAAGTTCCAAAATAGTAGATCAAGAAACCCAACTAAGAAGCTATGCAGAAACAATCAAAGAAGATAAGAAGTTTCACAAGGAAGATCACAGAGACACTCCTCCACCCAGAGGATTCAAATTCCAAAAATCAGTGATAGTCAAAGACAGGAAGGCCTCAAGAAGAAGAAGGGTTTGGAAGAGTAAATCATTTTATAAGATCTACAACTCCCAGGTATCAAACTATCTTCTCTGGTTTATGTTATTCATGTAGCAATATTGGAAATAAGGCTATATATTGCAGGAAAAATAGGAGAAACATACAAAAAACTATGAAATTCATGCATGAAATGGTTATCCAAGAAGGCCCAGTGAATCACAGAGAAGAAGATACAACAAGTTTAAATCCTTGAGAAATGAAGTGGAATGATACAAGTGAAACAACTTTGGACACATGGACAAAGATTGTAGAATGATAGTCCCTCCTAGAGAATCACAACATAATAACAAAAATCACAGATAAGAACCTTGGTAGAGAATATGGATAAGAAAGAAGAATAAATATGACAACAAAGAATGCACATTTTCTCTACAAGCTAAACAAAAGAAATGTGGTTGGTATGTTGATAGTGGTTTCTCAAAGCACATGATAGGTGATGTGGATAGGTTTCTAAACTTGAGAAAGTAAAGAGATGGATCAGTCTCCTTTCAAAACGATGACTCATCTAGAATTATTGAAAGAGGTACAACCATAATTGGAAATAAGAATACCAAGGGAAAAAATGCTCTACTATTCAAAGATATGAAACACAATCTTCTGAGTGTACATCAGATGTGTGACCAAGGTCACAAACTTGTGTTTGACTCACTTAAATGTGAGATAAGAAAATAATATTTAGGCATATTGGTGGTGACAACTATGAGAATTGAAAGAAACATATACATACTAAGTGAAATTGGAAAAGAAAAGTGTTGTTTAGGAAAAGAAGACGAAGTTTGGTTATGGCACTGGCAAATGGGTTGCATAAATTTAGATAATATTGTCAAGGTCAGAAAAACAAAAGAAGTTAAAGAAATTCCCCAGATCATGAATCCAACCAACACATTATGAAAGCAATGTCAACAAGGAAAACAAAAAAATACCAAATTCAAATCAAAGGAATACTCCACAACAAGACAGCTAGAAATTGTGCATACTGATCTAGTTGGACCAAGTAGAACAAAGGGTTTAAAATATGAGTAGTATTTTATGCTACTAGTTGATTATTATACAAGAATGATTGTATTTTGTTTTCTCATGAAGAAGTTAGAGGCATTTGAGAACTTCAAAATATATAAGGAAATGGTCGAAAATGAAACAGATTTTGACGCATACCTATCGGCCCTCAGGCCGAGATCCGCTCACAGGATCGTTCTTTATCTCCCTCGAGACGAATTGGATCTTTAGATTCCCTGATGGAATCAAAAATTATAGATCCACAGGTTCTTTTGGAAGCTCCCCTGAGCGAACAGCACTAGGCGAGAGCTCCACTTCTCCATGCGACCACAACACTATGACCAAGGCCTAACCCAAAAGGTGCTTGTCACAACTCGCCACTCGCGAGTTCGTGAGTCGAGGCTCCTGACTCTTATTTTCCAATATCACAATACCCGAGATCATGAAATGGGTATAGCTACCCTTTGTCAATGCCCTCCATGCATGACCACTGGCGAATATTAACGCTAGCTCCTCTCGCTACTCGCCACTTTGCAAGTTGTGGCATCCAACCTTGGCCCCTTCCTTTCATGAAACCCCAAGAAGCAATTTTGAATTTTCTCCTTGCGTTCTCGCTACTCGCGACTTCACAATTTGAAGGGTTGAAATCTCGTTCCCTTATCTCAGAAATCCCTGAGACGCAAGAGGTCAATGGGTGTTGACTCCTTTCACTAGGTAACACGTGTCCGCCTATCTATCATGTGGGCCCCACCTTTTGGCTCTGCCACATGTCCACAGGAGCCTCCGCTCTCGGCACTTCATGACTTCTAATGTCAAAAGTGACTCCTCCCAACCTCCAAACCTCCAAATGCGCGATAGGCGATGAGGTTCCTGATCGAATGGTCCTCCCTTGACCTGGATCTAACGGTTATCCTCACTCCTCGCGATTTTGCGACTTCACGACTTGGAGCACCCAACTCTTGGGCTCTCACCCTATGAACTTCCAATTTCGTGAGATCCTTATATCTCTGCCACCTATCCTCTTCGAATGGATGGTCCTGATCTTATCACAACTTCACCACTCGCGAAGTCGAAGGACTTCCTTCTCTGAACCCCGATGTCCGAACCCCCGATAGAGAGGATCTCATGACACATGTCCTCCTTCCAACGAATGGCTCACATTATCTCGCTATTTCAGGACTTCTCCTTTCATGACTTCATGAATATTGATGCAAAGGTTTTAAACCTTCAACTCGTGAATCCATGAAATGAGATTACGCAAGTGATCCAATGGCCTTTGTTGGCTTGGATTCCACAGTCTGATTTCTCCTGAGCTTGCACTTGAAGAATGCTTGTCGTAACTCCCCTGCACCTCTACAAGATCAGATGGCCCTCAGAACTTTGTGAATTATCCACAAAGAATTCCAACCGTCCAATTCCTCCTTGACGATTCCTACGAAATGAAGAAAGTGTTCTTTCACAAAACTTATCCACCTGCAAAACAACGTCACTGCACCTTCTTACAACACTTCAAGGCACTAGCCCTCTTGAGTTCTCTTTGAAAACTTCAAAGACTCTATGCCTCTTGAGATTTATCCACAACTCGAGTCTTCAAGAAGACTCTTGCACGCATTCCTTGTGGAAATTACTCAAATACTTCCAAGTATTTGAACCTCTTCGACTCTGTGAACTCCTTGGGACAACAGTCCTTCAACAATTTCGCTCAGGTTGTAACTCTGAGACTTCACTTAGCCTGCACACTCCTTGCACGGCTCCTATGCTTAACTAGCACTTTTGTGAGAATGAAAACAATTTTATCCCTCCTGAGCTTGCAGAGATGAACTCTGACTTCTATCAACGCACACCTTGCGGACAATTTCACTACACTCCTTGCAGGAAAACTCTTGCTGAGACAGAGAAACAATTGAAACTCACTCTTTACTCTCTCAGACATCGAATGCTTAACATGAAATCATACATACATGGCATAAAAGAAAATGTATAACAGAAAGAGTAAAACAATCATGAGCATAACATTCAATCATGCATCCACAGAAAGTATTTGAACACCATGAGTCTGAATCAAAGTTTCATATATTAATCTCAGAACTTCTGTACATGGGTTCTTCTCCACAACTTTCTGCTTCTTCTTCTCTATGCTTTATTGATCATGCTAATGTTAGAATGATACAAGTGAGGGTGTCTATATCCGTTTTCCCTCTGGCTCCTAAAACTGTCTAATCTAAAAATTTAAAGCTACCTACTTACATTTACTAGCATAAATGCCTCTTAATCCTTCAAATGAGAGCAGGACGCTCAAGGTCTGATTACAATCTACAAGTATGCCCTTTCTTAATTGTTTCATTTATGTTTGGCGTATCAAACTTCAAAACATTTCAAACAATTCATCATGCGCCAAAATGTGTTGGTGCTTGCCCCACGCTTGCTTGTTGTTGGTGATGCTCCTGCATCAGATCTGAAAATAAAATGTTTGAGATCGGAAAATGGAGGAGATTTTACTTCAAAGGAGTTTATGAAATTTAATAGTAAACATGGGATAAAGAGACAATTCTTCGTTTCCAGGACACCATAACAAAATGGAGTTGTCGAAAGGAAGAATAGGATAGTACAGGAAATGGATTGAACTGTGTTAATGGATTCTAATTTGATAGATATCTTTTGGGAACATGCAGTGCATACAACAACTCATATTCAAAACAGAGTAATTCTTAGAAACAATAGTGATAAAACTCCCTACAATTTATGGGAAGGAATACCAATGAATGTGAATCAATTCATAGTTTTCGGAATAAAGTGATACATCAAGAGAAAATATGGAAGAATGTGAAATTTTGATTCTCGTGTGGAAAAAGGAACACTTGCTGGGTACTTGATCACAAGGAAATCATTTAAATGTTTCAACCTAAGGCTCAAGAAAGTTCTGGAAATCATCAATGTGACGGTTTATGAGATAGGTGGATCAAAAATAAAGGAAGAAGAAAAGGATTAATGGAACATGTTCATGGAGAAGAAGAAAAGGAAGAAGAGGTGGCAGAGGAGGAATATGAAGAATATTAGTTATAAGTAGAAGAGAAAGAACAACAAGTACCTACAAAGACACGTAGAGAAAAAATATAGAAGAATCATCCATCATATCATATTATTGGGAAAAAATATGCAAGAGTTAATATTAGATGAAGAATTTGTTCACCAAAAGAACTGCACCTAACACTCTTATCTTCGATTGATCCAAGCAACTTTGAAGAATCCTGCAAGGATAAATTTTGGATAAAACACATGGATGAAGAGTTGGATCAGATAGAGAAGAATGACACTTGGGAATTGGTCGCAAGGCCAAGTTACAAGAATGTGATCGGCACAAAGTGCGTCTTTAGAAATAAATTGAATGAAGATGAACAAGCTACTAGGAACAAAGTTATATTTGTATGTAAAGGATACACACAGGTTGCAGGTATTGACTTTGAAGAGACGTTTTCCCTAGTTTCCAGAATGGAAGAAATCAAATTGATCTTATCTTATGCATTCTGCAATAATATTAAAGTGTATCATATGGACATGAAATCAAGCTTTCTGAATGGGAAGCTAGAAGAAGTATACATTGAGCAACAAGAAGGATTTCAGCTGTCAGAGAATGAATATTATTTATGAAGATTGAAGACTTCCTTGTATGGTCTCAAATAGGCCCCAAGAGCATGGTACTCCAAACTGTACAGATATTTACAACATAAAGGGTTAAGGAAAGGAAATGAAGACAACAACCTCTACATAAAGGTAAATCAAGATAGTATTTTATTAATTGAATTTTATGTTGATGATATTATCTTGGGAAGTGATGATGACATGATGAGCTAGAAATTTGCAAAGGATATGCAAAATTAATTTGAAATGTTATTACTTGGAGAATTATCCTTATTTTTTGGGTTTTCAAATATTTCAAAGAAACATAGGAATATTTATTTCTCAAACCAAGTATATCATAGAAATTCTAAAGAGGTTTGGAATGGAATATTGAAAACCATTCAATACTTCTATGAAAACCAGTTGCAAGTTAAGTAAATATGATGATTCAAAGCCTACAAATCAGAGGTATCATAGGTCAATGATTGGCATATTACTTTACGTGACAACATCCATATGAGATGTAATGAAAGAAGTTGGACAAGTGGCATGATTTCAAACATCACCAAAGGAATTACATGTTCTAGTAGTAAAGAGGATATTCAAATATCTCAAGGGTACAAAAGAGTTTCAATTATGGTATCCAAAAGGAAAAGATATATCACTTATTGCCTACCCAGATGCAGATTGGAAAGGTCGCATTGATGACCAGAGAAGTACAAGTGGAGCAACTTTCTACTTGGATGAGTTTTTGGTATATTGGAGAAGCAAGAAACAATCATCAATATCATTGTCTACAATGGAAGTAGAGTATATTACAACAACAATATGTTGTACACAGGTTCTATGGATGAAACAAAATTTGACATATATATAGGCTGAGTATGATGATCCCATTCCAATATATAGTGACAAAACAAGTGACATCAATATCTCAAAGAATCCAGTGGTGCACTCCAAGACCAAGCACATTCCAATCAAATATCACTTTCTATGAGAACAAGTTGCATAGAGGAACATTTGAGTTGAGTATGTTGGAACCAAAGAATAGATTGCATACATCTTTACAAAACCACTTCCAAGGAAATACTTTGATTATCTCCGTCAAAAAGTTGGCATAGTTTCTACACCACAATGAATTTTGAATGATATTCTTATATGTATTATATTTACACGAGGAAGCACCATAAAGAGGAAAGTTCATATTAGGGTTAGTTCAATCAAGGGGATAAGCCACATGGACATTTTGTTAAGGATGAACTGCCCCAACAAGAAATTACTGTTGCCATTGATGTTAAAAGGGGAGATATCAGATGCATGGATAGATAGTTAGATTCTTGGAGAGAGAAAATAGAGGCATGTTTCCAGGGGAGCATGAATGATATGAATTTAGTGTTACATCAGAGTGTTTCCATCAATTACAGAGGGGGATATTGTTGATTAATTGGATTGTTTTTCATTG
>JASDQU010714715.1:0-15607 GCA_032191745.1 Picea mariana
TATGAGGGAAATGTATTGCGGCTATGGTTGATGGTGAATATTGTATTCTGAGATAGGAGATTGTGAGAGAAAGAAGAGGAAGTTATAGCGGGTTTTCTGTAGGTTGTATCCCTTCATATGCTGGATAATAATAAAGGAAGGAAGTGATAATTTTTCTGGTGGACGTAGCCCACACTGGGTGAACCACGCAAATTTGTGTCTCTATTGTATTGTGTATCTTCTATGTTTTGTTTCCGCGTTTGTTTTATTTTATTGCTCCGTGGTCCTATTTTTCTAATAGAATGCTTTGTTGAAACAATAGAACTTTGACTTGAAGACACACATAGAGGGGGAATAAATGATTCAAGAGGGCCGAGAATATAATCATTAAGAACACAACCAGTTTCAAAGAAATTATAAATTTCGAACTGTCAAATCCCTCTTTGGTTAATTTCTAATGGTGAAATGATTTTGTTTTGATTTTATTCAATTTTTTTATGGAAAATCGAAATAGGTAGATTTAATTTTTGATTTCATTTGCTAAAAATAAGACTAGCTACATAATCTATGATTCTGTAGCCAGTCTCTTTTGAATAATAATTAATAATTATTTTTCTGAATATCAAATCAGTTTTGATTTTTACATTAAATGGAAGAGTGTGATGTTGATTGCATGGAGCAATTACTTTCAATCACACGCTCAAATATTCAATAGATTTTATCTTTTTATGTTTATAAAACTTTGGTTTATTTTTGACAAGCCAAATCATGCATGAGTGGTTGCTATTTTCACTATTTTTGTAATATTATCTAATTTTTGTGGATTCAACTCTATCTTGTATGATATGAGCAGTTGAATCCTGAACTAGTTTAAATACTGTTCACTCTTGGTAGTGAAGACATCTTTGATTTGGACACATTATGGACATATAACTTTCAAGATTGAAATGGACAAGTTGTTCACTCCTTGGCTTTAGACCAACGTGGCACTTACCCATTATGTTTTTCCTTTTATATTATGGAATGTTAATATGTTATACAACTTTAGTCTTATCAACATATGATATTTCATTTTATTCAACACTTTAATCCTGTCTGTAATTTGTTGTTCATATATTACATATGTGATCATTATTTCATTTAAATATCATTGATTTATGCTTGATGTTAAATGATGTATTACATGAATTCTTTATATTAAATTTCTTTTACTATAAGTGTTCATCATTACAAAATCACCAGATCTGTATGTTTGTTACTCTACTCTTATAATCTTGCTCCATAAACAACTTTGAGTTTGTTTATGGGAGTGTTAGCCCCATCCTATTTCAGGTTTTTCTTCATAGGAAGGACAACTAGGAGTTTGAATTGCGCAGAGACATAAACTCATTAGTTGATTAATCACAGGTTAGTTTACTCGTATTCTATTTATTTTGTTAGTTTATTTATTGATGAAATAAGAATAATTTAAATTGGCTTTGACTATTATTTTGTTCTTATTTCAAATTGTGTTTGAATTAGTATTCTTTAGTTCTTTAGATTTTAAATATTAAACAGAAAATATAAAATATATGTTCTTTCTTTATCTACTTCATAAACACTTTCAAAAAACATCGATTTCACAAGATATCCAACAACACTTGCAAATTGTATATACATTGCTCAAAACCATATGCACATATCCATACTTCTATTTTTGCCGTTTGTAAATTATTTATTAGTACCATAACTTTATAGGTTAGTTTCATTTCTTTCATTTCTAGGACATTAGTTGGCCAACAGAGCCAATGGCTTGGGTTATTTAGACAACCCCGATCCAGATTTGACCTTTTAGTTGACGGTGTGTCATATACGCCCGACAACAAATGGTGCTAGAAGTAGGGCCTGGATTAAATTTATGGCACATGGAGGTTGGATGAATCCTCCCCCACACACTCACACTCCTATCATAATGCGTAGTCGCTCAGAAAATAACATCACACTTGAAACAACAACTACCTCAAACGATAACCTTGATGTTCGCGTTGATCTAGTGACACCAATTCCTCAAGGGGTCGATGTACAAGAAATTGTTCGTCAATCACTCATAAGAACACATAGTTCCCTAGACCGTATCGGACAACCTGGCAAGCCACTTAATCAACCCCTTGACTTCACAGATATCCAACAACAGCTTCAAGGCACTGGTCTACCCGAAAACCCTTTAGGTAGTAATAATACCAATCCTACTGAAGAACCTATCCTTGGAGATGGAGGATATGGTATTCGACCTTCCCCACCTGGTTCATCTCCATCCTCTTTAGGAGGAGAGTCTTCAAATGAAGGAAGTTCTTCATCAAAACCATCTCAGCCTTCGACACCACCAACTCCCATGGAAAACAAAAATAATCCTACTAGACCTTGGCTTGATCAAGATGTTGTGGTTGTACCTGGACCCCAACACCCATTACCGAAACATCCAGAGAAATCGTTGCCTAAATTTGATCCGTATTTGAAAAAAGCCACTGAGGATCACATCAAAAAATTTATGTTGGCCATTAGACTCTGAAGTGTTGAACACGAGGATGTAGTATGCAAATTATTTCCTTGTACGTTTGAGGGAAATGCCTACACATGGTATTTTTTTAGCAGCCCCAAACCATCATTTCTTGGGACAAGTTTCAAACGTGTTTCTTGGAAAAATTTAGAGATGATAAATCTCCTGCAGTGTTGGTTATGGAACTCTCCAGTTTAAAAATGAATCCTAAGGAAAAGTTAAAGAATTTAACCAAAGATTTCTTACTTTAAAGAATAAAATCCTTGCAGATTCGATGCCGGTTGAAAGTTTAATTGTTGCATATTATGCTAAATCCTTGCCCAATAATATAGCCATATGGGTCAAAAGGTCTAAAAAGAACACGTTGTTAGAATCTTTTGAGGAAGCAAGTCAATTTGAAAAAGAAATATTAATATTAAAAGACAATTCTAGTAGTGAAGCTGAAACAACCTCATCCTCTAAGAAGAAAATAGAAATTCTCACTAGACCACCTCAAACTAAAAATCAACAAGAAAATTTAGACTTAGAAAGCTTGCAAAAATCTTTCCAAAAACTTTCCAACCAGGTCGTCGACTTGAAAAGATCAGCCGAGGATGCATCGACAAGAAAAGGAATTTTTAAATCTCCTTTCCGGAGGCCTTTTCCTCCTAACCAGCCAAACCCGACCATAGAAGGTCTAAATTTCGAAAGTTTACAGTATGCTTTGCAAACCATCTTAGAAGCACATGATAATTATACTTATGTTCCTCCTGAAAATTATGAATATGTAATTGAGGAAGAGGCACCAGAAGAGGAAGACTCATCTCCCCTTGTTTTCGGTCACTTGTCAGACAATATTTTCCAAGTGAATTTTGAAATTGTTCACTCCTACAACATAAGAAGAAAAACGCAAAACAAACCCCCTTCTAAAGTGAATACAAATGTGTTTCTGAAACAATCAAAGCAAGCTGAAATTAAACAAAGATTAGCAGCCCCAGTTTTAGAATACAATTTAATTGAAGATCTAAAAAAATTAAGGGCTAACATTTATGTTTTTGAACTACTGAAATTTCCCCTTATTTTGCAGAAAATGCTTCAAAGCATCGTTGAAAACAGTAAAAAGAGCTATCCTAGCACCAAAAAATCAGCAGAATTTGTTTCAGGCCCAGCTAAAAATGTCCTAACTAAAACAAAATTTGAACCACCAGATAAAAGGGACTTAGCAGAAAAAACTGTAGCAAATGTAGATAAAACGGTTTTAGGGACAACACAAAAAAATCAACAGAATTCTATTGTTAACACTCATAAAAATGTCTCGCCTTTTTTGTTAACCTTTGAAATTTTTAATAGGAATGTACATAATTATATGGTCAATTCCAGTGCACCATCAAATGTGATGTCTCTATCTGTGTGCCAAAAATTTAATGCAGAAATTAAACCTTCTGATCTTAAAATCATTTAGCTAGATCGAACAAACGTTAAAGTAATTGGTGAGCTTCAGAATGTTTTTATTAGACTATTGTCCAATCCTAAGGTTCATCAGAATTGATATTATCGTTGTTGATATCCCTGAAGTTTATGGCTTTTTTTAAAGAAGGGATTGGTCAGAACAGTTGCATGGTTACTTTGCCACAGATTGGTCTGACTTGTGACTGCCTAAAAATGGACAACCCAACAAAATCAGGATAAACAGAGAATGCTATCTTAAGCATACCGTAACATATCTGAATAATACAAATGAACCTTTCGTTACATCAGCTAATTCATTTTAAACGTAGGGAATGAATACCTTCTTTGGTAATTTCATGACCAAAATCTCTCCTATCACCGATCCTGCGCATCAATCTGAAGTTGTAACCTATACTCAGACATATTCTTTTCTAGGTATTCCAAGTACTTCCGATGACACACATATATGGTCCTTATACTTTCACAGATCCAAATCCAAAGAAGGAGCAGGCGCTCGCTGTATACGCATCGATCCTGCAGGTAATAATACTTTCATTGCTTGCCGGTTAGAGTTCAAATGTACTAATAACAAGGTCGAGTACGAAGTAATTCTACAAGGACTTAGGAAAGATTTGGATATGGACGTGCAAAATTTCATGAAATCATGGTTAATAAGGTAAGAAACACCATACATTTCTTATCACCACATCTGAAAATCTACCAAACAGAGGTATGGATTTTAATGCATAAATTTTCAGCATTCAACATAAATTCCATTTCTATATTGAGTAATTCAGAAGCTGATTTATTGGCCAATGTTGCTTCTAAACTATTTCTCGCTGAAGTTCTTTCCCCTAATGTTTTTTCAATTGAATTATTCTTCATTCCATCGATCTTAGATAATATCACAAGTTGGAGAGTATTCGATGATGACCAACAGATCATCAACTTTATGCATATGGAAGACACCTTCCAAGGTGCAGTCATTGATGAAGGTACTCATGATGAGAACCTTCGAAACTTCATGGTAATATATGATCCTCGATCTCCTGAATCGACATCCGAGATGGTAAACTCTATCCTCATATTTGTCGTAAGACTAGAGAAATTTTATGATTTGCATGATAAATTTAGAGGGACAATAAATTGTAAAACTAGCAATTCTTCTTTGATTTATGAAACGATTAATTTAGGAACAAAGGATAATCCTCAAAATATGAATCTGGGAAAGGTATGTTCCGAGAAAGAAAGATATACTTTTATAAATCTATTTAAAGAATTTAAAGATGTTTTTTCTTGGACGTATGATGACTTGAAAACATTTGACCCTAACATCATACAACATGTTATCCCCATGAAACCCCAGACTCGGCCTTTTCAACATAAATTAAGGAAGATGCAGCCTAAATCGGAACCCACTTTTAAAAAAGAACTAAACAAATTACTAACTGCAAAGATAATTTTCCAGGTTAGGCACATGCAATGGGTGTCTAATTTAGTCCTTGTAAGGAAGAAAAGTGGTGAAATTTGACTCTGTGTCAATTTTCGGAACTTAAACCAAGCATCTGATAAAGACAACTACCTTGTTCCTCCAATGGAACAAATCCTACAATAGGTGTCTGGTTTCGAAAGACTATCTCTTCTTGATGGTTTTTTGGGATACAACCAGGTCCTTATGTCTCTCTCAGACTAGCTTAAAACCACCTTTCGTACCCCATGGGGCACTTATGCCTACATGAAAATGCCTTTCAAACTGATAAATGTTGGTGCCACTTTCCAGAGAGAAATGGATATTGCTTTCTGTGGCCTCATTAACCAGACAGTCGTGGTCTATCTTGATGATGTCACCATATTCTCTAAAAACAATAAAGATAACGTGTCTCACCTCAGGGCTGTCCTGGAACGATGTCGCATGTTCGACATATCTCTCAACCTTAAGAAATAGGTCTTTGCAGTGAAGAAAGGAAAACTGCTTGGTTTTGTAGTGTCTAAGGATGGGATTATTATTGACCTTGAAAGAACCCAAGCTATTGCTAAACTCCCCCCTCCTTCTTCCAAAAAATCCATGCATTCCTTTTTGGGAAAGATTAATTTCGTCAAAAGGTTTGTGTTATCACTGAAATTTCGTCCACAAATGGTTACAAGAATTCAACATCGTCAAACAGTTATGAAGTCATCCATGGATCTGAATTAACACAAAATCATTCATAAAGGGTAAAAAACTATACAAAATAGTGAAAAATTGAAGGGTGCTATGAAGACACTGGGCACGTGTGCACATGCGCGAAACAAAAACGCCAGATTCACGCACATGTGCACGATGCATGTTTTCTATCGCAAAAAGCTGCGCACCTGAGAAACAATGCATTTATGAGAGTGGTCGGCCTCCCACCCACTTCTGGTTCAGCTCCCAAGTATATTTGACACTCAAATTTGGACTGGATTCGACTGGATGGCTGGTCAAAGACCTAAAAATGCCCTAATTAGCCTCTTTTCACACTACAAACTAGTTGAACAATAGCTCAAAGGAATGCTATAAAAAGGCCATGGATACACTTCATTTTTCAAGGAATTCAAAGAAAAGTTATGCTGCCATTATTCTCTTGAGGACTCTTCTATCCTTACCAAGAGTATACTTGCATCATTGCATTGGGAAATCCATCTCACCCCTTGAGTGGATTAGCAAAGAATTCTTTCACCATTTTCATTTTCCTTTTCAAAGTTGTAATAAGAGCTTACTTATGGGGGTCCAAGAGCCCTCCCTTGGAGGAACAAGGGACTCAGTCCCCTTGCTTCTCAGTGTTTTCTTTCACTAATATCAGCCTTATCATTGGTTACATGGGTCTCATTGTTCTTTTTGTCTCTATGTCCCTATGCTTATAAATTTAGTTGTTTTATTTCTTAGTTTAATTCTTAGTTGTTGTTTTATATTTCTTTCTCTAACCCTTTTTCTTGCAGCTGTCCTGCTCAACAAACCCAACTAATCTTGCAAGCACTTCTATTTTTCTCACTAAGGTGATGAAAGAGGTGCAACATATTGGCGACTCCACTGGGGAAAGGTATCAATTTCCTACCCCATTTGGGTTTTTCTAGCTCTTCTTTTAGTTTGTTTAAATTGCAGGTGCACTAACCGGCCTAAGCCGACTTGCAATCAACCAATTCCAAGTTGAATTGAGAGAAATCCATCCAGATTTTTCATTCTCGGCTGTGTGTCACTTGTGCATGGGTTTTTATGCCCACAGACACGCATCGTGCGCACATGCACTTAAATCAAAGTTCTTGTCTACGCACGTGCACTTATTGATTTGTCTCTGTTCATGCACATGCGCTCTGTGTGCCTCTGTCTCCACTGAGAACCACGCATCTGTGAAAAAATTCACATTGTAAAGTTGTTGAGATGTGGGGAAGGCCATTTGCCTTCTTAAAAATGATTTCAAGCATGTTTTAAAGCTGCACCACACTTAGTCCCCTCATCATATAAAGGGGTTAGTAAAAAACACATAGGCACTTAGGGGGTTAAAATCAATTTCCTCTTTTTCTTTCATTTTCGCCACATGGATGGCTTGTTTTGACTCACAATATAAGTTGGAAATCATTTGTAATCACATTTAACTTGCATTGGGACTAGAATTTGGGTAACAATCGCTTAGTATGCTCTTCTCTCACGCCTCCAAGAAATCTTGAGAATCAGAAAAAGATTGGGAAACGATTTCATCTCCCTTAAGAACATTAAAACCTTTAGGAGAGGACAACATCCCTTCTTGGGACTCATCTTAGTTTACTTTTTCAAACACATCTTAATATTGTAACGGGCCCATACATGCCCACATGATACAAAGCTAGGATAGTGTTGAAATTTGCTTTCCTAGATCAAATCACTAGGGAAGTTTAAAGGTTTTGTAATGGGCCCATACATGCCCACATGATCAATCTAGGATAGTTTCAAATCTTTTTTTAGATTACATCACAATAGGGAGTTAAAGGGATAGTAACGGACCCACATGTCCACATGCTATCTTCCCAGGAACTTTTGAATTACGCAAGGTTGTACCAAAGGCACTTAGTTAATTAGGTAATCAACACTTGTAAGGACCAAGCGAAGTCCACGTGCAACAAGGTGACATCTAATTCACTAAAAATTGGCACACTTTCACTCACACACAAAAGTCACTTATCACTCACATAGCTTCTTCTTGAAACATGGAGGTCAAAGTAAGTTTCCTCCAAAGGGTTTCCGAAAACGCCCCACCCTTTTCTTGATGAAACCATCCACTCCCATTTTAAATTCAACGAGGTTGTTCACACCCCCAACCTCTCAAAAAAACTACATCTAAATTTTTTCTAAAAACTCACTAAGTTTTCCTCCATAGGAGGTGCCAAAAGAATTTTTTTAGTCTAGGTAGGATTTCGGGGATAGGCATCCAAATAAATCCCCGTTATCTGGTTCTCACATTGTCAAAACCATAGAAGTTGTCAAATAGGGAACTGGAAATCCTCCAAGTCAAGTGTTCCTAACACCATAAGGCAGGGAGATACCTGTGAAGGGTTGAAGGCCAAGGTTTGGTTGTTCTGTGCATCCCCTCTTGAGGCACCCACCTCTTGGATGGGATCCAGCCCATGAAACATTTCTTAGGCTAGAAATCTAAATGCCACACTTTGACCGAGGTACCTAATGACCAAATTTTAGGACATCTACCCAGGTGGAGATTGTGGGCTGCAATTGCACCTTGATTGGATTTTGTGTGGCTATTGGGAAATATCACCAACTCTTTTGGGATATGCCCCCTTTACCCCCCATTATAACCAATTATTTCATCCTTCACTAGTTTCTCTTCCAGTGACTTCAGACCCCACTATTGACTACTATTGGAAGGTCCAGTGCTATTTGAGAGGAAGGACATTATGTCTTCTAGGACACAAGCATTTGTTTTCTTTTGATTCCCCACACGAACAAAACCCACTTACCCACATATATACTTCTTTTTCAAAACGTTTTATGTATGATGCACTTCTGACTACATTTTGATTTGGATATATATATTGTGTAAAGTTCAAAATTTGCAACACAAAGGCTCTTGGTTCTTTATTTTTCTCACCACCATTTGCACACATTCACTCAGCTAGTTGGACATCATAGGGGACCCATAGAATCCCCGTCGTTCACGATGCTTGCTAAACCTCCCTCCTATCTTAGGGGAAGTGTTTGGTCTTGCCCACTCATCCACACCACCTTCACACACTCCTGTGAGTGCTACTGTTTTAGGATCAACTTTGCTTGGTTCTACATTACTTGGGTCCACTTCCCAAGGTCATCTGTCCACTCGCTCTCCTTTACACGGAAGCAGGGGACCAACTTCCTTTCAAGGGGGAAGTACCAACCCACCTAGCTCCCCTCAAGGGTCAGGTTCACAACACACTTACACCATGGCTAGAGCTAATCCTCCCCCCCACTATAGATGCCATATTTGGCCTCTCTCAACATACCAAATCTAAGCAAACTCACCAATGATCCTATATTGCATGCCCCCACATGGCCTGCAATGCCCACCAAACTACCTTCAGACATACCCAAGTTTGAAGGAAAGGTAGGCGACGACCCTGCTAACCATGTCATGAACTTTCACCTATGGTTCTCTTCCAATAGCATTATGGATGATTCTATCAGACTGTGATTATTTCGATGCACACTCACTGGCCCATCGGCCAAATGGTATGTAGAGGAAAAATCAGGGTCCCATGCGACTTTTGAATCCTTGGCCAAAGCATTTTTGACCTTCTTCCAACTACCAATCCGCCATGGCAATGGTCTAGAACTACTCTTTAATGTCAAACAAACCTCAACCACACATATCGCTGATCACATTCACTAGTGGCATAGGCGACGTAGTTTGCGTAAAGCAGAAACCACCAAGAAACAGTGTCTTGACTGGTTTCTTAGATCACTTGTCTCTCTCCTTGGTAAGGATGTAGCTTCCACCTTCCCTCAATCTGAAGAGGAAGCCATCAGTGAGGCTCAATAGTATGACCTCATCTATGCAAAGTCAGGGTACTTATACACTGTACTTCCTGATCTTCCAAAACCTGTGCCATTTGGCCAAGACAAACCTGGGATGTCTCACTCAGTAGACAGATTGATTGGTANTGGGATGTCTCACTCAGAAGACGAATTGATTGGTACCACCACTCACCACGATCCACAACCCCAACCACCATCGATGTATGGAACACCTCAATACCCACCGGCATACGGGGGTACTTCTTATTACCCCCCACCCCCTTATCAACAACCATACCCTATTGCTATACCTCCACCCATCAATGGACCACCGCCGGCAACCCCCATACATCCAACTATTCAAATGAACTCTGGTACCCCCTCTACCTCAGCTTATAGTACTAGTGAAATAACTACGCCTTCCTATGTACCTTATGGATCATTACCACCACAGAATCCATACTTCCCATTTCTTGGTCCCCCACAACCCATGGCTCCCCCACATCCTCATGCAGAGGTGAATTTTGTTCAACCCTCTGTCGTTCAACAATACCAAAATTTCGAACAGCTGAATACAGCCAATCCAACCCATCCGTCAAACAATGCCAAAAATAAAGGACAGAACAGGAACAACAACAACCCAGGTCAAGGCGGGAATCAACCCCAGTGGAACCAATCCACTGGGGGCAACCAGAACCAAGGGAATCAAAACCCCCACAGGGGGAAATAATAATAGGCGCCAAGGGAGAAATAACAATAATGTTAAAACCAACTTCCCTTGTGCCCATTGTGGCAAGTTTTCCCATTACACTCATCATTGCCCCCAAATCGCTGATTTCAAATGGTTGAAAGAACCTGGTCGTCTTCCCCATCCTCCAGCACTACTTGCCCCTCAGCAGGCACCACAACAATATGTGCAACAACCCCCTCCTACCGTGTTGTAGAATCCTATTCCACATCAAGGTGTGATAAACACCCAACAGGACACACAACATCCTCCACCTCAGGTGGGACAATACCTCAACCATAATCCAGAAGATCGCACAATTCTCCTCACTAGCGAGGAAGAAATCCTTCTGTAAACATGTAATCGTCAGTATCATGCACCTGCTGAGTCTCCTCCCATCCCTCCAGAGACAAACCCTACACCAACGGGACCCCCATTAATGATTCCTTGCCCTACCTCCGAGCCACCTCTTCGCATCCCTCGCATCCCATTGCGCAGGAATGTCCACAATCCACAGGCCAGGGCAACTCATAACTATAGTTTGGTAGACAACTTAGCACAATCCCCGGTAGCCATGTCAGTTTTGGAAGTCCTCCAGACTTGTCCCACTCAGTGGAAATCATTACTTTCCACCTTGGGGGTAGTCGACCCCGCATATACCCAACTCATTACCTTTGATCTTGACAGTGGAGAACCTCGCCTTCCTGCCTTGATCGCTTTTCAAATACCAGTAAAAATACGGAACATCACAGTTCATCGGTGTATCTACATGCATTATGTCCAAAATTGTATGGCAGAAGCTTGGTTCCCCCAAACTCATACCCTCTGCCATCACCTTACGAGCTTATGATGGATGACCATCGTCTCCTGAAGGGCTCTTCCAAAATGTCCCCGTCGAACTCGGGGGAAAGACTATTCTCATTGACATCGAGGTTATCGATGCCCCACTCGATTATAATATCATGTTCGGTCATAGCTACATGTACACTATGAAGGCAGTGGCATCTTCCGTCTTTTGGACAATGATGTTCCCTCACAATGGGAAGATCGTTACTATTGACAAAGTCTCACTTTACGAGCCTAATCCATCTACCAACATCGATAACATTCTTCCTCTCATCCACATGAGCCACGACGCATACCCACTTGTCGAGATGTGTCCTGGAATTTTCAAAGATCCATCATTGTTAGGAACTTACCATGGAGCACCACCAATCCTTCATCCTTCCAATCAAGTATGCATCGTATCATCTAAAAAAACTCACATAGAGGATACCCTTCCTCCTACAGAGGCTTCTATCATATCCGACGTCCCACTCGTTGCAGAACTCCCCCCTCAAGAACCTCCTGCACACTCGTCGACCCCACTAGTCCATGATTCTACCTCTCCCCAAAGACATATCCCAGTTTGGGAGACAGTTCCCCAAGCCATTACCCAAATTCCCTTCTTTTACCCTCCACCAAGCATCGAATCTTTCTAGGTAGCCACAACACTCACCCTACCTAATATGGTGTTAGAAATCCTAGATTGGTATTTACACCTACCAAATATGGTCCCTTGACCATCCCTTCCCCCCCAAAAAGAAGGAATCCCCATGACAATTCCCATACTTACCCCCACCACACCCCCACTCATTAACCCCCCTTCCACAGCTGGGGGCAGGAGAAAGAAGAAGGAGCCCACAACTCCACTTCCTCCACACATCCAACCTCCTTGCGCACTATGTGAGAAAGAGGGACACCAAACCAACAACTTCCCGTCTCTACCAGAGTTACGAAATTTGATTCCACTCAATCAAACTCCCCCAACTCTCGCCACTGCAGCCAGTCCTACCACTACCACCCCCCATTCTAGCATTAAAGGGTTGCGGACCAAATTTTCTTGTGCTATATGTTCAAAATATGGCCATTATACCCACCATTGCCCAGCCCTGCCACGCTTTCAACATACATTAGCTGCAGTACGCCAGAGCTTCCAGAGCAACCCTAGTCCTTCTACGTCCTCCTCAACACATATCACTGACATCCATTATGTCACCACTTCAGTCAATGAACATATGAGATGCCCTTTCTCTCTATGTGACTCATTAGATCATTTTACATACCAGTGTCCTATGATCCTTGAATACAGGCAACACCAATTGACCCTGCTTCAACGGCCCGCAGAGTCAATAATTGACATTACCTTGTCACTAGAGGATCTTCATGTCATTTCTCCCGAACCCAAGGTCCTTCCAATGCCTCCATGGTTCTTAGATGACTTATCTAAGGATTCACCCCCCAATCCCCCCAAATCTCCCGCTCATTATCCTATGGACATTTTACACCCAACTACCACGGGTACTCCTCAATACTTCAATATCTGGTTTATGTCAAGTGAACCCTCACCATCTCCTAGCATTGTTCCCCCTGTTTCTTCCTCACCAGGGGGAAAACACATGACAACAGTCACCGATATCACTCCTCATGACCCCTTGTATTCCCATCACTTCCACTGTGATGAAGAAATACTCGAAAAGCTAAACCACCCGGACTACCCCTAGGATGCGTTGCACCACCGTGCACTCTTCTTTCCATAGGAAGCCTCCATGCCTCCTAACCAACACCCCATCTATGCATTCGAAACCAAGGATTCTATCCCATCAGGGCCTATCGACTGATTCAAAAACCCCATTCCCGCCCTTGATGCTTTTGAAGAAGGAAACATGGCCAACATTTTCCTAACCATCAAAATCGACATTTCCATAAAAAATGGCATTGTCGAGGAAATCACCATTGGATATGCTTGCACTCCTCAGGAAATCACCACCTATAAAGCCCTCTTCCAGGAATATCGGGATATTTTTACCTGGTCATACACGAAAATGCCTGGCCTCGATCCCTCTATCGTTGAACATCGCATCGACACTTGGCCCGACATTACACCAGTTCGTCAAAAACAATGATCGCTACACCCATCCAAAGCCACGGCCATCAAAGATGAAATTGACAAATTACGCGTTGTCGGGTTCATTTACCCCATCGCCTATACCTCATGGGTTTCCAACCCTATACCCATTAACAAAAAATAGGGCATTATTCGCGTTTGCACAGACTTTAACGATCTCAATCATGCATGTCCCAAAGACAACTTTCCAATGCCTTTCATCGATCAAATTATCGACGACTGCGCAGGCCACGAGGATCTATCCTTTATGGATGGATTCTCTGGTTATAATCAAATTCAAATTCACCCCGCCGATCAGTATAAAACCACATTCACTACCCCTTGGGTTACTTTTGCATATCGTGTCATGCCTTTTGTCTTAAAGAATGTCGGCGCAATGTTCCAATGGGCTATGACATACATCTTTCACGATATGGCTCATATCATCCTCGCCTACTTGGACGACCTCACAACTCGATCCAAGAAACACACCAAACATCTTGATGATTTATGAATCATCTTTCAACGGTGTCGTCATTACAAAATCCATTTGAATCCTCTCAAGTGCGTGTTTTGTGTCACCACAGGGCGCCTCCTCGGCTTTACCATTTCCCAAAGCGGTATTACCGTGGACCCCCTCAAAGTCCAAGCTATCACCGAAATTCCACCTCCCCGAAATTTACATCAACTTCAGAGCCTACAAGGCAAAGCTAACTTTCTACGATGGTTTGTCCCAGATTACACCATACACGCACACGGTTTCCTTCACTTAATACGTCACAACATCCCATTTCACTGGGACGACCATGCCCAATAGTCATTTGATGATCTTAAAACAACACTCTCGAACACACCTTTAATTAGTGCACCTGACTACAATCGCGACTATATCCTCTACATATCAGCATTAGCTGTATCAGTAGCAAGAGTTCTCGTCTAGCTGGGTGATGAAAATCGTGAGCATGTCATTTATTACATTAGTAAAATCCAATCAGGGCCACCCTTGAAGTATAAACACGAAGAAAAACTTGCTCTTGCAGTCATCCTCGTAATCCAGAAACTGCGCCACTACATTCTGCTTCACACAACAAAGGTCGTAGCAGATTCCATCCCTATGCAGTACTTGCTCAGTTGTTGACAAGTTAACAACAAATTTGCTCGATGGATCGTTATCCTTCAGGAGTACGACCTCGAGTTCTCAACACCTAAGAGTAAGAAGGCCCTCGTTCTCGCCGAACTTGTCACAGGCCTCCCCTTTGACACCACTAGTACCCCTATCAACACTGACTTTCCCGACGAACATCTATTTTACATCACTTCGGATGATCCTTGGTACGGAGACCTCCTCATCTACCTCAGAACTCAAAAGTTCGGTAACCACCTTTCACGAGATGATCCTCACCGTATTCGCCATCAGGCCCCCCGCTACCTCCTCATCGGAGACATCCTATACTGGTGGGGAGTTGACACCATTCTTCATCGATGCCTGACTATTGATGAGGCCAATAGAGTCTTAAACGACTGCCACAGTGGCACATGTGGGGGCCATCTTTTGGGCATATCCACTGCTCATAAGATTATCCAAGCCAGTTACTTTTGGCCTACCTTGTTTCAAGATTGCATTCACGTCATGAAACGATGTGAGCAATGTCATCTCTACGCCAATAAAGCCCGAGCTCCCCCCACTCTCCTTCATCCCGTCATCACTGTCGACCCTTTTTGTAAAAGGGGCATCGACTTCATGACTTGTAATCCCCCCTCCAGAAATGGTCACAAATACATTGTTATCACCGTCGATTACTTCACCAAATGGGCAGAAGCTATGCCCACCTTCAACAACACTGCTGACACTGCAGCGCATTTTTTATTTAACCACATCATATCCCACTTTGGAGTACCACTCCAACTCGTTTTCGATCACGGGAAACACTTCGAGAATGAGATCTTCGTCGAAATCTCATCTCGTTTAGGATTCTCTCACGAGTTTTCCTCACCATATTACCCTCAATCTAACGG
>JASDQU010714716.1:10744-27041 GCA_032191745.1 Picea mariana
ATATTAATAATCAAAACTACTTTTAATCATTAGTACATGCAGATCAAATAAGTTAGCAATTATACAATCACTAAACTTAGTTAAGTAAAATACTTTACCCAACAGTCTACCTATAATCACACAAATATCTGAAACAAAACGATTTCGCCTCATATGCATATAACGAGCCCAGACTACTCTTGAGATCCGTGTATCCCCCAAAGCATTTCCTTTTATTATCCAAATGGAAGAAGTTGTAGCAACTACTTGCTACAAGTTCTTCAAGAGCCACACCAATGAAGAGAAGTGACAATAATTATGAGAGAGGAAGAGAATAAGATGGTGAGAAAACAGTAGCATAACAGTGCAATAATGAAAGGTCAAGAAAGAGTGAGGGAGAGGTTTCTTAAATAGCAAAAGAAACCAAGGAGACCCCCCTTAGGTCATTGGCAAATGTCAAGATCTAAATTCATGAGGAAACTCAAACCAATGAAAGAGAGAGTTTTTAGGGTGAGGGGAAATGGTAAGTAACTGAGTCGGGTGAGGATAAAGCAAGAAAAAAGGGGAAAAACTTGGAAAGAGGAGGAGTTTCTTGCTTTGATCCAAGGCAATTTCCAACTAAGTGCAACATTTCCAGTCTTCTCCAAGAGTGGGGGCGTAAGTTGCCAAGAGGCGCATGAGCTCTCAAAGGGAAAGCATAAGTGAAATGGGAAAGGGAATGAGTGGAAGAGGAAAGGAGTTTAGTAAAAGAAGGGACCACACTCTAAAATCAAGAGAGATTCCATACTCACATGTGGCCTTTCCAACTCCATGTGAGGTAAAGCTGTGGGTGTGAGGGATGTGGAGGAGTGCGTGTGGGGGAGTGTGAATGTCACACTCCAATTGGGATGTGAGAGGAGTAGGAGAGGTCCCATAAACTCATTTAATTGAGAGTTTCCTAATCTATGCATGGCCTTTCCAACTTCACGTGGGGTACAGCCGTGGGTCCAAAGAGAAAAGCGTGAGGGTGACGTGAGGGACGTGAGGAGTGCGTTAGGTTGAGAGGGTGTGTGGTGGGTCACTCCAAAAATGTGAGTGGGTAAGGAGGGACGTAAGGAAGAGGGACCCAAACTCATTTTAAAAGAGTGAGATTCCAATTAATAAGTGGGAGAGGTACGTAAGCCTCAAAGGGGGACGTAGCTTTAGGTGGGAAATTAATTAAAACTTAATTTTAATTAAATGGGGGTTAAAAGGGTAGGAAAGATAAGGTGGGTTTCCTTTCATCACTATTTTCCACTTACTTCACTTGATTTGGTGCATTATTACAAAAATTACATTTTCTCATGTTCTGGGTTTGGCAATTAAAACCGCCACTTTTTCGAAAAACTCCTAAGTGGACAAAAAACCTAGCAAAACTCGTCCGGCTAAGTTGAAACTTGGTCCATGGGTTTAGGGGGTCTCATTAGCTTTATTTTGAGTACAAATACCCCTATCAAATATCCCGGGACCTAAGTTTTACATTAAATACCCAGAATTAATTAATTAATTAATCAATTAATTAATTCGAAACCTTAAAATAAACCTAGCTATACTTGACGAAATTCCGTGAAACTTCGCATGTTGTCTTACATGGTCATTTAAAACATTCCTAAACACTAGCTACCTAGGAATGACTCCATTAGAACGCCTTTCACCACTTTGAAGGACTTATTGGGTGGGAGTGAAAAACTCAAGGGAGATTAACCCGACTGGTTAGACCACATTAACCTCCTGAGGATAAAAAACACTCAGCGAAAGGAACTCTCCTAATGAATAAACCCTAAGGAAATTGACCTAACATGATCCATGTATACCTATTACATTATAAACCCGCGCAGGGGTGCGGTAATCCCGCTTACAAAAATTTGTGCTGGAGCAAAAAAAAATGCCATGTAGAACCAAAAAGTCTTCGACATGTTTGCATCTGTTGATGCATATCTTCATGATACATGGAGTTGACGCCCTAGTTGAAGAGGTGGTCAATAGGGTCGAGAATCTCAAGCCCAAATTTTATGGTCCTTACAGGATCATGCGCCGAGTAGGCGAGGTTGCTTATGAGCTAGAGCTTCCAGAGGGAAGCAATATTCATGATGTGTTCTACATGTCTTGCCTCGACAAGGCAGTGGGACAATTCATTAGCACATCATAGGAGCTTCCTCCATTGGATGAGGAGGGACAGTTGGAGTTAGTTTCGGAGGAGGTTTTGGAGTTTCGGGAGCGGAAACTGAGGAGCAGGATCATCAGAGAGTGTTTGATCAGATGGAGAGGGATTCCAATAGAGGACGCTACTTGGGAGAGAGAGAAGGTGTTGCAGCACCCTGGACTGGTATTGCTTGAGGACAATCAATTTTGGGAAGGGAGGACTGTAATGTCCCTTTCCAAATAGGAGCTCTATGGAGGAGGCTTAATGGTCTAAACCACCCCGTTAGACTATAGCCAAGGCGAAAGACGGGTAAACAGGGTTACCAGAGGTCACTCCAGTCACATGTGTTATATTCGGAAAGTGACATTGAGCTAAAAAGGGTTAAAAGCGCTTTTAAGTCATTATGAGCTAAAAATAGAAGTCAACAGTGAATTAGGGTTTCAGTAGTGATTTACAGTTTTGGAAGTCAACAGTGAATTAGGGTTTCAGCATGATTTAGGGTTTTGGAAAGATATAAAGGAAGGGTCAGCGACCTAATTCATCATTATGTAGATTATGACTTGTCATTGAGGAGAAGAGGCACATCTTAGGAGAGATAGTTTAGTGGATTCCAGGAGGAGGACACCAGTTAGCTAATTTCGGTGTTGAGAGACACACCCTAGTCA
The DNA here is from genome assembly GCA_032191745.1 of Picea mariana. Taxonomy (NCBI): domain Eukaryota; kingdom Viridiplantae; phylum Streptophyta; class Pinopsida; order Pinales; family Pinaceae; genus Picea; species Picea mariana. Next base: position 13,550 of record JASDQU010714716.1, read on the forward strand.
CCGAGAAGATCATTCAGGTCTTCCATCATTCTTCAGCAGCAGTTACACAGTGTTCAACAGCAAGAGCGCATTCATCCAGAGTGAGGGCGTAGCTTCTGAGAGGGTTTTTAGTCGACTTATCCCATCCAGGGAGAATTCTGAGATTTCCCTCTGACCCATTTGAGAGGAGGTCAAGGCACATCTTTTGCCTGGTTCCTCGTCAGATTCCGACGAAGGAATCAACTGGGACACATTTTCCAGACTTGGACATGTGACACTTTTGGTGGGTACATTTGGGGTTCCAGAGCGAGCATCAAACCAGATTCAGGGAAACCCCTCCGGCCCATTTCCCAGTAGACCAAGTGGTCGTTTTGAGACATATCTCATCGGATTCCGACGGTGGAATCACTAGGATGCATTTTTCCAGAAGAAGAGGGGTGCATTCCCCCAGGGGTATCCATCCGATACCAGACTCATCAAAAGAGGGGTCCGACAGATACCAGTGCTAAGGATTAGAGCAGGGCGCATCATTTGGGATAGTTTCCAGGGCATTCCAAGAAGTATAGCTACCAAGGCGAACTTTCCAGACTTCCAGCAGTTACCGTCAAAGCTTCCATATTCCCAATGCACCCATTGATTCCGCGGCACTCACATATTCCGAGTATTATCTTTTGGTTTCTTATTTGTATTCCGGATAAGATCCTTTTGTCTTCTGATCTAGACGAGTGTTATTTTTTTTTTGACAAGAACAGTTATGTTGCATTAATCGGCTTTCTGGCAAGCCAGAATCAGAAAGTTACAAATCTGAAGAAGGTTGGTGACCTCTAACAGTGCTGCCAACCTTCTTGTGAATGTCTTGGGAGACCAATCCCATCTGCTTCTTGAGCTAATTCGAGAAAATGACAAAAATTGCATACATGAGTAAATTCTCACAAATTGTGAGCATAGTAGAAGACAAAAGCAAAGTATTAAATCGAGGGGGATGAAATTTTCCCCTTAAAGTAGGGATCCAGCTTTTTCTGAGAACCTAAAGAAAAGTTGGAGGCCGCCTCCTTTTCTCTGCGCGCTTTGTTGGTCCTTCGCCCTCGAGTAAGGGGTGGAGACGGAACTGATTTGTCTTCAGGTTCAAAAGTTTCCACATAGCCGCTAGAGGGGACTGAAACAGCCAGACCTGCAGAGGCAGAAGGTTCCGGAACTGAAGCCCGAGTTTCTCTCGCTGCCATTGATTCTGGGGGGGTGGAATCTGGAAGGATTTCGTCTGCCGGAGGATCTTCCTTAACTGTTGTTGCTTCTGGATCTAGGGCTTCATCTTCCTTCAGCGCATCAAAGTTGTTTTTATTTTCTAGAGTTGCCTCTGCAGTATGAGTGGCCTTCGGAGCCTGGGCTAGCGGATCCTTTCGCCTTGGCTGCCTTCATCGGTTAGTTACTGGCTGAAAATCATCTTCTTTGACTGGTCCCGGCTCCTCAGAGGATTTGGGGCAGCTTTTTGCGAAATGACCGTAAGCATGGCACCGGAGGCACTTAAAAGGAATCTTCTCGTAGTCCAGCTCTTGGATATGGCACCATTCCCCCAGGGAGAGCTTAATGGCTTCCGAAATTCCTTTCTCAAGGTTAACCTCAACACAAATACGAGCGCAGGTAAACTGATCCCCTTTCGGCTCCGCCCTATCCAGGAAACGCCCAAGCTTATTTCCAATGTCCTCCAACGAGTGTTGTTATTTTATTCAGCTACATTCGGCCTATTATAATTCGCAGAGATATCATAATACAAACTTTTCAGTCCTTTGTCGCATTTATTATTTGTATGATCATTTATATGTTGTAAACAATAAATCCTACATACACATTAACAACATTTCCTAGACTAACCAAGTCAGGAACATTACACTTTATTTATTTAATAATTTGTCCTCTATATAAGAGACATATAGATCTGGAATAATAAGAAGAAATATAGAAGTTGAGACTGAAGATGCCTTCCAGATACAAGTAATGGGAGTTGTGAGTCCTCCCATCCTTCCAATAGCAACATGCAAGTCTGAACAAGATCAATTTCTTTCCCTTTTAAATACTAGCACCCATATATGGTTGAGTTGCTCACCTCCTGGATGGGAAACCCCTAGGAATTTCGACTTCTTTTGTTCTGCCCTCCAAACACTGAAATAACGTTGTAGATATATAAATCTAGTGATTGGGAACACATAGAGTGAGCTTCTTTAGGTGTTAGGATTTATCTAGGCCTCCAACTCACTGGATCCACAAGTGATAGTGCACCCTCCTTCAGAAAATTCATCCCAATGTAGTAATAAATCAATATGAAGAGAAAACCCCACATAAACCGATGAGATAAGGTGCTATAGTGATGGAAAACCCTTTTGGAAAGGGTTTGGCTTCATATCAACCTACTCCTAAGAAAATTGAACCTTCCTTTCTCCTATAATGTGCCCAATCTACAGAAAAAACCCCAAAACCTAAGCCTTGTCTTCACAATACCTCCTAGGATGAATCTGAAACTGAGTGGAATGGTGAGGGTGGAATCTTTCACCACCTTGGCCAAGCTTGGACCAGGAACAGAGGAATCTTTCACCTCCTTGTTGATCTCTATGGTTTGTTTACTCAAAACCATCAAAATGTTCAAGCTACAGAGTTCAAAGATGTTAAGTGAAAATGACATGAATGAGGAGTGATGAGCACTCCTCTCTCTTTTATACCTCCATCTTCTAATTTTCACTTAAATTGTTTTATTGACTTCTAAAGTATTATTTTATTTCCTCCTCTAAGTCAATTAACCTTTTTAACTGCTTTTTACCAAAGTCACTTTAATAATATAACATTTTATTCCTTAGTGACCACTTTTGTGCCTCTTAGCCCCCTTTTTCCCGTGAGACTATAGTCTAGAGGGGTGACTAGACTACTAAGTCTTTCAATATCCTTGTCAAGAAGAGGGGAACATTACAAAACCTCATTACTCTCTATTTGCATGTGGTAGACACCTTGTAGCTAGCAACACCTTTATGATCCATCAAATATCAAAATGCCCTACAAATGTGGAATAACTGTGTGAAACCACTACATGTGAATGACACATGTTCTGGCTACAATGACACTTTGAATAGACATCATCTTCATTTTCGTCGCTTCATTCCAGCATCGTTGTAGCCACAACAACACTTTGCATAGAGTGATTTGAGCCTTCTTCCAAAATCTGGATAAGGAAAGATAGCAAGGTTTGTATTATGGGAGAAGCAATAAATATGGGGCTTGAACTCAAGAATCTACTCTAAATCTCTATATATTTTCATTTTTCCTAATATATGACTTCATTCGTTAAGTGATGCTCAATAAAGATGACTTTGGTAATCATGGAGAAAAAGAAGTTGGATTTGAAGACGCACCCCTGGCCATAACCTACTGTGATCTAAATACACAAATGTAGTTTCTGATGGCCATCCTTAACTCGATTGTAGGTTTAGGTCATCAGAGGGCCCAATAGAAAAGTCGACAGTTGACTTTGCTACTAGGCCCTCCGATGAACTAAACCTACAATCGAATTAATGATGGCCATGAGAGACTACATTTGTGTATTTAGATCGCATTAAGTAACTATGAATAAGAAGGATCTTGTGATATGTAGTGAGATCAATGATCTATGTGCAATGATAGGATTCCAAGTTCTAAAGATGATATTGTGAAGATATGGACTTTGAGAGCTTTAAGTTGCCTGAGAAAACAAAAAATTCAGGTTGTTTCATCTTGCATCTTAATTAGATAGAATTGATGGAAATATTTGTGGGTGAGAGTTTAATTATAGAGCAAACAAACATGGAACATGTTATGTCTGGAGTTTATTGCATGGAACACAAACAATGATGTTGGGACTACCTAACCTTCGTTCCTGCAAAAACCAGAAAATGATAAGTTGATAGAAGAAAGCCAATTCAAGCAATGCAACAATTAGTTTACATGGAGGTAAGTACTCTTCGTGTTTAAATTGTTTGAAATAAAGACTAAATTGTGTTTTTTAGAAAGGTAAATGTCATCCTCCCTTGCATTTGTCTTTCATAGCAACCTAGTAGAAGTACCATTGTGATTTGTCTATGGCCCGTCTGTCTCCTCAACACAAATCCTTCCGCATAATAAAAATGAAATTGTCTTTGCAATTCCAAATTTGATTATCTTCTCTGTTCTGGGGCAAGTCTGAGTGCAAACATGCGGTCCAAATGTAAGGAATATTCCTTGTCTATAGATACCAAGAATATGCAAACATAATGCCACAACGAAGACTTTCACTACCATCGTCAAATTTCTTCTATAGATTTGTCCAAATTGCATGTGCAACAACTTTAAGCAAATTTAGAAACTCATCTAATCTCCTGTATCAATGAGACATGTAGCCCGACATTTCAATTGCACCACACTATCATAATTAAAGTGTCCAAGTCACTAAAGTAGTTTTGAGTGATTTAATTTTGTAGGTGAGAGACAACACACTCTTGAGCAATTTATTTTTAACTCTGTAGGTGAAATTGCATTGGAAGAGGGGTTAGTCTACACAATGATGCAAAGATCAATGCCTCACGGGTTGGAGTACATGTTTTCCTAGGGCCTACACCATTGGAAATCAACCTAGCAATCTAGCGATTGAGGGCGATGTGGTTGTAGTATACATTTCTCTTTTTTTAATAAAAAGATTGACAACATTTTAATCAAGGAGAAACCCAAGCTCTTGGTTATACCATTGATTCCCTTAAACCAAAAATCATTGCAGGTATTAATTAAACGCATAGGCTTAAGGAAGGTGTTATTGTACTAAGTATAGCGGTTTATGGTTTGAACATGGGAAGGATATAGTTGTAGGTGGTATCCCAAAGACTTAAGCAAAGTACCTAATGCAATTACTTCGTTGTAGCATGAGGTTGAATCAACAATTGAGCACACAATGATCTGATCAAAGGTATTGTGCTATGATACAAACTAGCATTCAAGCAATTCTTTAAACCAATAAACCAATGACCAGAGAAATCATACATAAACACTTTAACACACATCAATGAATCTCAGAAACACATATATATGACCCTGGAAACCCAACCAAGAAAACTAGATCCAATGGGAATTTATTATGCCTTGAAGATTCATTACAAAGGGTCTGCTATGCATGCTCAGAAATATCATGAATTGTTAGTCACTAGAAGAAAAAAAAATTGTAGATTCCCATGGCTCACAAACACCTTCACTCATCATGGGAATCCTCCTTGACTCTTTCATCCTCTGATCTTGAAGCAAGTTTCCCTCTTTGAGTTCTCATCTCTGCTCTTGCTTTCAAGCTTCCCTAGTTTTCATTGAATCTCTCCCATTGATGTCTTTCACCACAACCTTCATTTTTAATGGTCTTCCTTGGAAGGCCAGCCATCACAATGGTTCATTTCAACTTCCAAGTAAAATTTGGACATTTTTCAACTTTGCCAAAAAAACAATTAAATGCTTATTACAAAGTTTGCAAAAAAAATTGGTGGGGATCCAACTCAGATCACACCTCCCAATTTGCAAGTTTTTGGTCCCCAAAAGCCTCAATTCCCTTCAATCTTCTTTTTCTTTGCATTTGCGTGCCTACCTTCTCTACGACCATCAAGCAATGTCTAGCAAATCACCAAGAAAGGGTGCCTCTGTTGCAGGATGGAAGATAAGATTTGGATAGGGGTTGCCTTTAGCATAACCCTGTTGTCCTTCTTATGGCTAGAGATGACATTCGTTGTTGCAATAAGTCATTGGATAATTGTTGCTTCTTGGGCTACAAGTGCCAATAACTCTTTCCCCTTAACCTTGACTCTCCAATCTTTCTTCTTGGTTGTTTGAATATTGGGATGAAGTGAAGCCTCCTAATGTCCAGTCAATCTATAGTGTTGGCAATAGTTTCTACATGGGCTACTTGGCCCTCTAGAGTGCCAACAATTGCTAGCCTTATGACCTTTTGAGTTTGTGATAATGCTTGCCAAATTGGTTTATTGGTCCCCCAAGAGTTTGAGTGGATCTAGATGGCATAATCATCTCTTCACTACCCGCATCCAAGCCTCTACAAACATATTTGCGTAGCTTGTTGCACACTCCTTTTCCAACTGCCTTTTTCTCCATGGGAATGGCTTCTTTTCTGATTCCTCTTACCTTGATGAAGGTGGTTTTATTTGAACTTGTGATGGCTTCTTGTCCATTAAATCCTAGGCCTTCATGCTTGGGCCTATGTTGAGCTACAATGGGGATCAAAATCCTTTGGCCTTTCTTGTTTATCCCTTAAGCCATCATAGCTCGTTTCCCTCTTCAACTTGGAATGAATGCGTCTAGTGTGCTTTCCAAAATCAGCAAAGGTCTCTTGAAGAAGGAACTTGGCAGGTAAGTTTACCATGCTTAACTCCGTCATGGTGCTAGCTTCCATAGTGGCAATAGAAGGGGCTTGCTTGGTCTCTTGGAAAATGGGTTGTAGCTTCTTCAAGGCCTCTTCCTTTGCTGCCAAATCTCAGTATAGCGAAGTAGTCGCTTCGATGAACCTCTCCTCTTGCCAATTATCCAACCGAGTGAAATTCCCCTCCAATTGCAAGAGCTACAATTTGCTCCTGTATAAGTGTGCCCTTATGGTGGTGAAGGAGTCTTGGCATTTGGCAAGCTCTTTTTCCAACTCATCCACTTTCTATCTCCAATATTGACTTTCCTTTTGTATATGCTTGTTGAAGTCTCTCAACTCTTCCAGCTTCTCCCTCTTCAAGGCTTTTCCCATGGCAGTTGCTTCAAGGTCTCTAACAAACCAACTCTGATACTAGATGATCCATAAATAGTAGGCCTATGGCTCGTCCATCTCCTTAACATGAATCCTTCCATGGAATAAAAATTCAATTGTCTTTGCAATTCCAAATTTGATTATCTTCTCTGTTCTGGGGCAACTCTGAGTGCAAACCCATGGTTCAAATCTAAGGAATATTCCTTGTCTCTACATACAAAGAGTATGCAAACATAATGCCATGGTGAAGACTTTCACTACTACCCTCAAAATTCTTCTCTAGATTTGTCCAAATTGCATGTGCAACAACTTTCAATTGATTCAGAAACTCATTTATGTCAATGAGACGTGTAGGTCGGACATGTAGCTCGACCTCTCAGTTGCACCACACTATCATAATCAATGTGTCGAAGTTGCTTAAACAATCAAGCAATTTAATTATGTAGGTGAGAGAGAATGCACTCTTGAGCAATTTCTTTTTAATTATGCAAGTAAAATCGAATTGAGGGATGTTTTAGCGATTTGCCCAAGGGAAAACACATTAGAAGAGGGTTTGTCTACACAACGATACAAAGTTCAATGCCTCATGAACTGGAATACACTTTCTCCCAAGACCTACACCATTGGAAATCGACCTAGCAATCTAGCAATTGAAGCGATGTGGCCATAACATACATTTCTCTTTTTTTCTCTAAAAGATTGACATAATTTTAATCAAGGATGAATCCAAGCTCTTGGTTCTACAATCGATTCCATTAAACCATAAATCATTACAAGTATTAAATTAACGCACATGCTTAAGGAAGATATGATTGTGTTGAGTATAATGGTTAGTGGCTTGAACATGGGAAGGAGATAGTTGTAAGTGGTAACCTGAAGACTCAAGCAAAGTACCCAATGCAATTACTTTGTTGTAACATGAGGTTGACAAAGTACCTTCACTTGGGTTTTGACACATGTAATAGGGGTTAATGATGCCCCCACCATACCTAAACTTGGAAAATTATATGAATTCTATGAGTTATTGTAAAGTTAGAAGATGATACTTGATGTTTCTCTACCTAATGACATTTACATTTGACTTAACTCACTTTTTAGGTTGCATTGGGATTTTAGTGATTGTTTTGAGGGCGACGAGCTTTAGGAGAAATTATCTTTTGACAGAATTCTCCCAAATCAATGCCATTAGATGCAAAATGGCCACGAGATTTCCAAATTGTGGTCATAATAGAAATTCGAGCAAAAATTAGCATAGTTATGGTGATTTTAAATCTGTCGAGAGAAGATTATTGTTGAATTTTTTACCGCTCGTGGGACAATTTAGGAGGAGGTCGTTGAGGATTTTGAGGAGCACGTTCCACATGTTGAGGAGGATGACTTGTCACTTGAGGAGAATTTACTTGATTTGGAGAGCATCTTTGAGGTATTTTGACTCAATCACTTTGTTATCACTCCAGGAAACTCTCCTAGGTTGTATCTTATAGATGTCTAGTAACTTAACCTTTTTGTAACTATTTTCTCAATAATGGGTGTGGGTTTGGATCAAGATGAATATCTTAAATCACTGATTGTATCTTCAATATGGTCTAGCTATATGCATGCAATACAAGGCCTTCAAGAGCTATTATCAGATAGGTTTGTAGATCAAATGGATAAGAAAACCAATCAATTAACCAAAACATACATAGGCAATATATATGATGGGTCAACAAACTAGCAAATGATGCTTATGATTCTTGCTTAACAATCAAAGGTAAGATGGCAATTACCATGGGACCATTAAACATAGACAAAGGAATGATTTCAACTCATAGGCATAGAAAAAGATAAAAGAGAGTCTGACAATAACAATGAAAGAAGCTTGCAGGCTTAATATATTACAGAAAGTGTCTTTATCACAATAACAATGGATTATAGAACTCAAAATCGAACCTTCAGCCTCAAGGACTGAATTCCCCCTGCCCCTGGCCCTTTGTTACATCAATAGTCTATGGATTTATAGTCTTTACATGAGAAATCTAGATCCTAAAAAGTAGGATCAGATTTACTTAAAATAGACAGTAAAAAAAGATCACAAAAGAATAGGAAGAGATCCTAAAAACTAGGTCAACTCCTTATCTTTTATGATCTTTATCTCCTTCAAAATCTTTTCCAAGTGTAGAAAACCTTCCAAGGCTTTTGAATATCCATAGAAAACCAGGGGGGTTGAATTTGCTATTTTTAGCCAAAAATTGTTTTCTGTGCCCAGAAAATAGGTGGTTATTTCCATTTTGCCACCATCTAAAACACCTCATACATCAAGACAAAACCTTAAATCTGATGTATTTAATTATCATGCATCTTAAGAAACCATTCTCGAGATGTTTGGCTGAGAAAAAGTTATATCTGGGTAAAAATACGACCTCTCTGCCATGTCCGTGCTTTCGGTGGCTAATGAACAGTTGAAATGTTCGCCTAAGCCACCGAAAATTCTGGAAATATTCCTCTCAAAGATTCACCCATATCTCTCAAATAAAAATAGAGTTTGGAAAACTGAGAGAGGTTTTTGTAGATCGGTTTGTTGTGAGAAAAAACATCTCTCATTTATTTGAGATTCGTTTTCATTTGCCTGGGATCTGCATTTCAAAAACATGTGTCAAACAGGGAAATTTTGAGATCCGAAAATTAGGGCTCAGAGATGAATTTGATTCTCCCAATCTATGACACCTGTAGGAAAAATGAGAGAAGTTATTGTTGTTTGACATGTTAGCAACAAAAACCTCCTCCCGTTTCTCAAAAAGATTCTTCAGTCGGTCAGAATCATCATTTGAAAATGATGACTCAACAGAGTAAAAACAGACTTTTCTGCACTTTCGGTGGCTTAGAAGCCCTTTTGGAAAGGCGCTTAGCCACCGAAACCTGAATTTTGACTTTTTTTAAGGGAAAACCAAATCAAATGTTTTTCGAACTTTATTACAAACCTAAGGCTCTAAAAAATGAACCTTAAAAAATTTAGAATTGTATTTTTCAATGACTTCCTATCACCTAAAATAAACAAATTTGACTATATTATTTGAGGAGATAACATCTGGATCCTTCTGGGGATGAAAGCCTCCCTGCGAGGTTTCAAGAACCTCAGCTCCAATGCCTTTCCTATTGGGCTATGGAGTCATTTGGCCTGTGCAACTGATCTTCTGCAAACCTGTAACTTGCCTATAGCCTTTACCATTGGGCTATGGAGTCGTTTGGCCTTTAGAAATGATCCCCTGCAAACATGTAGCCTTGAAAATCTTCATAGTCTTCGACAGTTGTAGTGATCTTCATATGTTGATGGATGAGGTCGAAAATGCCACCCTGAAAAACCAGTCATCTTTTGCCAAAAATAGATAAGAAGTTTTATCTTCCTCACGTTGTTGACACCTCCCAAACTAAAACAGAGCAATAAAATTGATGCTCTAAATTATGATCATCACTTTGGAACCTTTCTTGTGCCAACTGGAACAACAACACTTAGATCTGTGCAAAAAGAGTAACATTATGCCCTGTTTTGTGCTTTCGGTGGCTAGGAGAACCAAAATTCTAACCTGTAAGCCACTGAAAGATCTTCTTTCGGTGGCTAAGGGAGACTGTGAAAGCCCAATTAAACCACCGAAAGCTCTATTTTGAAAACTCAAGCTCATCTGTATGTATTCTTTGATAACAAAATGATCACGGAGCCAATGTGTTCTTCCAAATCTGCAATAGTAAGTACTACTTTGACAGTAATATCGATTTGCATTTGTTTTCATTGCTTCACAATCTTTTAGAAGAGAGAGTGGGCATGTATTTTGTTGTTTGTAATGCACACATCCAGATGGCATCACATGCAAGAGACTTGTTAATGTATACATTAATGAAACACTCAAAATCTTCAAGGTAGGGCTCGCATCATAGTTTCATCTTTGGATGCAAATGAAGTAATCTTTGCAGTTGTGGCTTATAAGGACATTCTTGGATTAAGAAGAGAGGACACGACACCATAGAAGAACCACCAGGCTGAGGATACAACAACTACTGCTTAATTCAAAAACATGACAAGTGCTAAACAACTTATCATTAAGCTTTGACTATAGAATAGATTCAATAACCAAAGATGGACAAATAGATAATGAGGTCAAGGCCACTTTCATCTGAATAATGCCAAGCACCCTGCTCAAATCAACTAGTGAGAGTTTGTTGTATAACTTTCATTGTTTATAGTGCACACACTCAGATGGCATCAGCTCATACAATTCCTAGATTTGAGCTCTGTAAGATAGAGGCTTGGATCGTCAATTTCAACTCCCTTTGGCTTTGGAAATTCCATGTCAATTATTATAGAAATAGTACACTCATCAGGTGGATGACAAAGTACTCTAAAAGCATGCAATAGCTTCATGTTGTTCCTGAGGTTTATCTTTTCAATCAGCTCCAGCAGATTGTTTGTGCCCTGTAGCTTGCCCTGAACCAGTGATGATATATTGGTGAAGAGATCATGCAGAGTATGACCAAGTGGTTTCTCCTTCTCTATTTCTTTCCTATCCATTAAATGTTAAAAAACAAATGGAAAAGAAGGAACACATATTTGAAACTCTGAAACAGAAAGAGATCAAATTTAAATGAAATGTGATATAGAAAGGTTGATGGAATCATTTAGTTGTTGCTGCTGCATCAACCTTCTGGAAGAAGCTTACAGAAGTAGAGTGTACAGGTTGTGATAAAATCTTAGGAGCTGGAATAACTGATATTGCAAAACTCCTTGATGCTCGATGTGATTACCCATGCTCGTGGCACCATCCTCTTAAGCATTTCAAGAGTGTGATATGCAACTTGTTGTGGGGTTTCTTTCTCCTTGTGCTCAGCATCAGGAGTCAACATACTGGGTTTTAACAAAATTCCCTCGAACAACACATTGTTCTCTGCCAAGTAGAAGAAAACCTCAGTCCAGACTTTCTCTACCACTTCAAGGCTTTTATCAATGGAATGGTCTCCATCCAACAAAATCTATGGCTCCACAATGGGCACAAGGCCATTGTCTTGAGAAAGGGCAGCATAACATGCAAATCCCCAGGAAGCTTTGCTTATTTAAGAAATAACAACTTAATATAATTTATCTATTCATATGAAGAGCTAATTCTCCTGCCTACTCCTACACTAACCAACTGTATTGCTTCTTATCAAGTGAAATCATGCTTCCAATGAAGCCATGTCAGAAACTGATTTACTGAACTTGTTCTTGATTTTGACCCCAAAAATAATAGAGAGTGTAACATGCAGAAATATAGTTGATGAAAGAAACAATCTTCGTCTGACAAAAATGTTTTGATATTTAGGTTGCTCGTGGATTCCAGAAAATCAGCAAAAGGGTCATGAAAGACACAAAGAAATACCTCTTCATGACACTGTTTCAACTGAAAATTGAAGTGATATTGGATGCCTTCAATGTTGAATATGGGTTGCTCAACCTTTGTCAGAGAGTCATATAAGATGGACTGTTGATCTGAAATTTTCAGCACACCATCTTCCTCTTTGTATATGTTGCAATCTTCCTGTGTCTGCAAATATGGAAGCTGAGGACTGTCCTTAATATTTGTTGTAGATTCAATACTTTCACCTGTTGATCTGTCAATCTGCTCATCATCTTTCAAGTCTTCAAAGGGGACAATTTGATCTTCCTAATAGCCTAAGACAATAAATGCATTTGGTACAATGCCAAAACCATCTATACTATGGATAATATTGTGAAGATCATCAATGTCTCGGTCACGATGAGAGGTATCCCCTACAACAACATACTCTTTATGATTATTTGAATCTTTAGTCAATAAATTGAATTCATGACAACATTCAAGAAATAGAAAGTCAACTGAAAATATTCCTTTGTAGAACAAATGAAAGGCAACATGAAAATCTGCCAAAGAGTTGATACTGGCAATAGGAAGAGACTGATACCAATCACGAGCAATCCCCTCTAATGAAAAACAGAAGAGCCGGATCTGAACATCTTCATGCACAACTTGCAACCGATGAATGCAATCATGAAAGTCCAGCAAATGTTCAGTTGGTATTTCTCAATCTTCACCTCGAAATCTGGGAAGGCTATTTTCCCATTCATCTCTACTAGGCACTGGATTAGGGAAACCAACAATCTTTGAAAAATCACAAAACGCATACATCTTAGATAAGATCTTGTTCATTTCATACTAGTGGAGTCGCCACTGAATTCGTCCTTCATGGAGTCGCCAGATAGATGATTACAACCGAAAAACATATCCAGACTTTGTGTATCATCAAAGCTGGATCTTGTCGTCTCCCAAGGAAGCTGAGATTCAATCTTCGTTCCCCGGCAACGACGCCAATTTGTTATCACTCCAGGAAACTCTCCTAGGTTGTATCTCAGAGATGCCTGGTAACTTAACCTTTTTGTAACTATTTTCTCAATAATGGGTGTGGGTTTGAATCAAGATGAATATCTTAAATCACCGGATTGTATCTTCAAGACAGTCTAGCTATATCCATGCAATACAAGGCCTTCAAGAGATATTATCAAATAGGTTTGTAGATCAAATGGATGAAAAAAACAATCAGTTAACCAAAACATACATAGGCAATATATATGATGGGTCAACAAACTAGCAAATGATGCTTATAATTCTTTCTTAACAATCAAAGGTAAGATGACAGTTACCATGGGACCATTAAACGACAAAGGAATGATTTCAACTCATAGGCATAGAAAAAGATAAA
>JASDQU010714716.1:27241-37708 GCA_032191745.1 Picea mariana
TTATAGTCTTTGCATGAAAAATCTAGATTCTGAAAAGTAGGATCAGATTTACTTAAAATAGACAGTAAAAAACTGTCACAAAAGAATAGGAAGAGATCCTAAAAACTAGGTCAACTCCTTATCTTTTATGATCTTTTTCTCCTTCAAAATCTTCGCCAAGTGTAGAAAACCTTCCAAGGCTGTTGAATATCCATAGAAAACCAGATGGGTCGAATTTGTTATTTTTCCGTGCCCAGAAAATATGTGGTTATTTCCATTTTGCCACCATCTAAAACACCTCATACATCAAGACAAAACCTTAAATCTGATGTATTTAATTATCAGGCATCTTAAGAAACCATTCTCTAGATGTTTGGCTGAGAAAAAGTTAGATTTGGGTAAAAATACGACCTCTCTGCCATGTCAGTGCTTTCGGTGGCTAATGAATAGTTGAAATGTTCGTCTAAGCCACCGAAAATTATGGAAATATTCCTCTCAAAGATTCACCCATATCTCTCAAATAATAATAGAGTTTGGAAAACTGAGAGAGGTTTTTGTAGATCGGTTTGTTGTGAGAAAAAATCTCTCTCGGTTATTTGAGATTCGTTTTCATTTGCTCGAGATCCGCGTTTCAAAAACATGTGTCAAAGAGGGAAATTCTGAGATCCAAAAATTATGGTTCATAGATGAATTCGATTCTCCCAATCTATGACACCTGTAGGAAAAATGAGAGAGGTTATTGTTCTTTGACATGTTAGCAACAAAAACCACCTCCTATTTTTCAAAAAGATTCTTCAGTTGCTCAGAATCATCATTTGAAAATGATGACTCAGCACAGTAAAAACAGACTTTTTTGCACTTTCGGTGGCTTAGAAGCCCTTTTGGAAAGGCGCTTAGCCACCGAAACTTGAGTTTTGACTTTTTTGAAGGGAAAACCAAATCAAATGTTTTTCGAACTTTATTACAAACCTAAGGCTCTAAAAAATGAACCTTAAAAAATTTAGAAATGTATTTTTCAATGACTTCCTATCACCTAAAATAAACAAATTTGACTGTGTTATTTGAGAAGATAACACACTCATGTATCATGGATATTATTGTATAGGTGACATAACCACATCATAATTTATGTATTTTTTACCATATTTCTAAGGTTTGTAAAGAGATTATGGTATTTTATTTTTTCCTAGGCTATAAGCGAGGAGAATATTATTTTTATATTGAAAGGGTTGTTATATCTCTTTATATAAATAAGAGAAGCAACTCTCATTTGTAACTCATTACTGGAATTTGTGGAGAACACTACTTGTCTACTATTATGATTATCTTTTTTCTATGGATGGATAACTAGAGTGACTTTTGAAGATGATGTCTTGTGGATGCTTTACAAAATTTCATGGATGTTCTTGGCTAAGGTTTTGTGGATGAATTAATTTCTTGAATAAGTGGTCTTTCTAAATATTTTTAGATTTTGTTTATGAATTATTGTAAGTGTAGTTGTGTTTCTCTAGTGGTGGTGGTGGTGCACTCTCTTTATACTTTATTGAAGTCCCTTCTTCAAACCTCTTGGAAGATTTACTAGTGGAGTATCTTCCCCTTGAACTATCTTGAAGTTTGTAAGGCACTAAGTGGATTTGTTAGGGTTTGTAGTGGACAACCCTAACTATCACCCTAGTTTCACTTACACTTTCTCAAGAGATTCCTTAATTGACCCCATATACCCAAAAAAATTAGTAGGCACTAGTGTTTTCTCGCATAGTCAATCTTACATTCAAAATTCCAAATTTGATCTTGGTTTTAGGGTAAATCTGGGGTTTGTTTAGCTTACATTTAATTTTCAATGATCAAAAACCCTAGACGTCTAGGACTTTCTTTCATAATTTTTACCTAAAATCCTAGGGTTTTCTTGCATGTGTTCGACCTAGAATCATCTCTTGAAAAATTGGCCTAGTAGGTTTATATTACAACAGTTTTAAGGCTGGACTTCTTGGAAATTGGTTGTTATATGCTCTTGAATTTTCAGAATTAATAAGTTAGTTAAACCCTAGTTTTATTCCTTATTTTAGCCCTAAAATTCATTTGCTTACAATCTATTTTAGTGGCTGAAATATATTGTTGTTATAATTTGTTTATTGTTGTAATTCCTTATCTTTTACGCAAGTTTTACAGTGGTCTTTAGTAATTTTTAGATTTGTACTCTTTGTAATTTCTCATCTTTTATGCAAGTTTTACAATAGCCTTTAGTAATTTTTAGATTTGTATTGTTTAGGGACAATTTTGCATTAGATAATCACTTGATAAGCCCTCTAAAATAGCCCCAAAATAAGAAAACCCTAAATCTGAAATTTACTTTGATTAACCACCTAATATATAACTCACATGACATAATCTATTGGTGGTAATTTGGGAGTTACATAGGTGACTTAGGACTTGACTTATATTGCCTTAGGAACCCTAGGTGCTATTAAGGAAGCCTCCCTTATGTTGGACTTGTCCTTCACTAAAATGAGGGAAGTAGTTGTCTAAGTGACAATGCCAACACTTCTAATGTTCCACTAATATTTGTACTTTGTGAAGGCTTTGCACTAAGGTGCAAGATTGTGTGATAACACACACCACGTGCATGCAAACCATCGTTACCATTAGAGGCACATGTCAAGGTGATCTTGATGTTGTTTCCCATTTGTTGCACTGCATGCTTTTTCCACCTTGTTTCCCGTGAAATAATTTTTTTGCATAAGCACAACTACCTCCTCTATGTACTATATAATGTTTCTTGGTTCGTTTTTCATTTTACACAATACGGAAAATTTTAAAAAAGGAACAATCAAACAAACAGAAAGCGAGAAAGATGGAAATACTATTATTTTGAAGTCTTTCAACAAGAGTATGGGCAACAATTAATGTCTCCCCTGACTGAAAATTTGGATAGAATCTTCATTTATGTTTGTCCACCTACACCTCATGGTTATTGAGTTTTATCAAGCCTCATGCGCATGTTGAACCAAAGTTTATATTTCCACAACTTATTGTTACTTACCTTCCATTCAACCTCTGGTTGTTTCAATTTCCAAGGTCCTTGTTAAAGTGGATGCTACTCCTTGCCTCCTCTATGTGTCATATAATGTTTCTTGGTTCCCTTTTCATTTAACACAGAATATGAAAAAACCAAACAAAAAAAAGGAACTATCAAACAATCAAAATGAGGGAAAGATGGAAATACTATTATTTTAAAGTCTTTCAACAAGAGTATGGGTAGTAGTTAATGTCTCCCTTGATAGAAGAATCTCAATAGAGTCCGTTCATTTATGTTTCTCCACCTACACCTCATGGTTATTGAGTTTTATCAGGCCTCATGTGCATGCCAAACATAAATTTATATTTCCCACAACTCATTGTTACTTTCCATTCCACCTCTGGTTGTATCAATTTACATGGTCCTCGTTAAAGTGGATGCTACTTGTGTCAGTGTTTATCGTGTCATTTTGTGTCCAGGGAAGTCTTGCATCACCCTTCCAATGTTTATCAATTCCTTTGAGTTAGCTCTATCTCTTCAAATCCTTCTAAAGATATTTTGTTACCTCGCTTTATCGAAAAGGATTTTTCATTTCCTTTATTCCAATAGGGCTTCTTTTATCGACTACAAACCAATTTTCTCTGTGTTTGATTTAGAGGCTTTAGTACCTTGGTGTCCATTTTCCTAATCAATGGATTTCCTCACAGTTGAAAATGGAAGCACATTAGTGCTCCCTGACTGAATGGTTCCCTTCAATGTTTAACTTTAGATAATTATCTCACACTGTTAGGATCGTATTAGTACCTTGGTACCCCATTTCATCATCAGTGGGCCACCTCGCGTCTACCAGGGATTGTCATCATTTATCTTTGACTAGACAACTTCTCCCATGTTCACTCTCAACTCCTTATCATGTGGGAAAGAATCCTACTCAATGGTGTTGGTGTTTTATGTTTCATCAAAGACCATGGTCGATTATGCTTCCTTTCCACATGAGGTGACTATCTTGGACTCACTTGTTGTAGTGCCATAGTTTCTTGTCCAAAGTTCCTTTCAGTAGTGGGGTATCAAATTTGGAGATTGAGATTTTGTATCCAGCATAAAAGATTACTAGGTAATGGAAATAATGGATGGTATAGTTTGATGTCAAGGAAATGGTGGCAAGGGTTGTTATAGAGTCAATTGTTGTGTAGTCATAGACTCTTGAAACATGGACATCATGTTGAGCGTTCTTTTACCTTGGAGTTTATTTTGTGGTTGTCATTGTATAAGAAGTTGCTCCATCAAGATTTGGCTATGTAATCATTGTTGTTCTTACATTTGTTGTATCTAGAGTTCACTAATATTGTAATCTTGGGAAGAGTCGAAGTCCCTTGAAGCATGAGGCACCATGATACATAATTGGGCTAGCAAATTTTGTGAATGTTTCAAAACCACTTGCGGAAATTACGATTTGGGAAAAATTTTGGAAAATCAAAAGCATTGAGTAATACCACAAGGTTAATTTGCAATTATCACAACTTTCATCAATGGTATGAAATCCCCCTAGAAATCTTGCAACAAGAGGTTTGTGAATCTGTGGCACTGTTGTTAAGAATCCATGATAATACAAGTCACAAAAAAAAGTACTGTCTGCAAGAAAATCACAAAAAAAATGGCAGAAAAAATGATGGAAAAATAGGGTGATAAAGTGTAACATGCGTGTCAAAAACCTTAAAACACTAGGGGAAGGCATCGATATGTTGTGAATCACTCGATTGAATTACAAATTTGCTTGAAGATAGATTCGAGGATAATATCAAGCAATAGATACTTCGATGGAGTTGGAAGTGCAACTTTTCAAGAGACCTAATCCTAGACTCTGATATCAACTAATATAAGCACAATTGGACATCAATGCAAATACTCACACAAGAAAGGAAGAATGGAAATACAAAGGAAATTATCACCAGTGTGTATCTTCTCTCTTTATAGGTGGGGATTGATCATATTCAACCAAGTCCCCTGAATAAAATATTTACAATGAAATAAGTGGAATACAAAACATAAAAGATCTCTCTATAGGTGGGGATTGATCATCTTCGACTTAGTCCCCTGAATAAAATATTTACAATGAAATAAGTGAAAGGAAAAACATAGAATACAAAAAGATAAAATGCAAATATAATACTTATTCGAACCAAGTCCATTGAGAACTAGGACCAAATCTCATCATTCTAGGAGCTTGTAAAAATTGGAGAATAAATGTACATCTTTCTCAATTAGGTTATCACATGTAATTTTTTACTCTCAATTCCATTCATTTTATGTATCATATGCATAGATATGTTTTGGGGGCAAGGATAACCATGTGCTGATTTATGTGTATGACAAAGTAACTTTATTTTACTAAAACGTGAAAAAAGTTCAAACCCCATTTTGCACGCATGAACTTGGTTCCTATTTGAGTTGTATTCCTATTTCATTGGGCTTTTGATTTGGAGTACTCATGTACATGACAAACAATTTTTAGATACTAGAATGGAATGATTTCAGAATGAACTAAAAACTGATATAGATGCATATTATGACTACCTTCAACCAAAATATTTACACACAACTCTATTTCCAAGCCAGATTAAATTACTTTGTTATATGTTTGTTATTTGTTTTACTCAATCAGGACGTTCCATGGAGCACAAAAATATTGTGCACTCATAAAGCCTGGCTATTTTGATATTTATCTTCGATTTTTGTTTAATACACACTTCTGTTACGAATCACTTTGTGATCAGTAGAATGACTCAGTGGAGGCTTGTACGCAGTGTTGTCTTCTAAACGAAAGTACTCAGATTTATCTTTGATTTTTGTATAATACACACTTCTGTTACCAATCACCTTGTAATCTGTAGAAAGCCTCAGTGGAGGCTTGTACACTGTGCTGTCTGTTAAAGGAAGGTACTCAGAAAATAGTTTCTACTATTTAGTATCTACAATTGCACTGCATTTATTTTAATTCATACAATGAGCCAGTCATGTATCTTCAACAAGGTTGTTGCATATCAAATAAGAGGAGCTAATCCAACATCATAACAAGTGAGGTGATATTTTGGGTCATAAAGGACTGGAAATCTAAAAGATAGCCATGTAAGACTAGGGATCCATTGCTCTTGGTTCTAACACATACCATACAAAAAAGTCAATGGTGGGTCCTTGTATTATCTTGATCTTGTGAAAAGTAATGCAGTATACATCACACCTACCAACCAAAGAATTTTTTTCAACTCGATCTCTGAAACACCAAGGAACAATACATATTTCTCCAAAACTTTGCTGCAGAAAAACAGGCGAAGCATGGAGAAGTGCTCCACAAGGGATCAAAATATCCAGGCACTCAAGTAGAAATCCCAGTCTGGAATGGCATAGAAATAATAACTGTTATACTGTGGTATATACCAAATAATAACCCGGTATGCATCATATGATGTATGTGGCACCGACATACCAATGTCATTCTTATGTAAAAGTATAGCAATTGTATCAAAATTGTCTCCCTTAGTCCCAAAAAAGGTTTCCCAGAATCTGTTGTCACAAAAATCCATCAAGGATGGGCCTGCATAAGATCTAAAGTACTCATCCCACAGAGCATGCTTAGTATTCCTCTGTAAGAGATGCCAAGCATGGGCTCCGAGTGTAAATCACTTCTCATCACAAGTCTCCTCGCTCTCCAAGACAAGCATCCAATGCTCCAAAGCTCCTCCTCAACATGTGTTCGGGTCCACAAACGACTCCAAGCAATGCACCCTCAACCCAAGCATCCTCAAGTCAAGCACTTATCCTCCTAAGGCATGCCAAGTAGTCCCAACACTCCTAGAGCTAAGCACCCTCCCTCCTAGTGCCCAACACTCCTCCTCTGAGGTAGATCCACCTTCCATGCAAGCAATCCCACATAAGATAAACACCCCCTCAATTAGTGTGCTCCTTTGGCACTAAGTCCAAGGTCAAGCAACCACCCATAGAAAGCTCTCCAAATGTCATCAACCAAAAGATACAACTAATCGACTAGGGTTTCACCATGCACCCCACATCACATGAAGGCACCCCTAGCACGGTATAAACACTTTCGGAGCAACCCAAAAGTTAACACATGAGTCTCCAAAGATTGGAATGATTAGTGCCTAAGATAGGCACAAGGACCTTTGAGGATGATCTATGGGTGAGATGCCCGAGAAACTATAGTGATAGGTGTGTTGGTTTATCCACATGAGAGGAGATTTACACTTGTAATAGGTTGTTGATTTGTTTTGTTGGATGTTCTATTTGTTTGAGGTGTATTCAAGGAGTTGCAAGGATGGTGAATGTACTTAGTCTCGGAGAGAATGACCTGCTAGAAGAAGCCTCTAACTTTACTCCTTAGAAATGCATACTTCAAATTTTGGAGGAGGTTGGTCTATGGAGCATTATCAAGGGAAAGGCTATAGTTCCCACCAATTCCCAACAGCTTGTGGAGTATAACAAGAAGGTTGTTAAGGCAAAGAGAATCATATGAGAATCCATGAAGGACCCCCTACTCCCTTATATAGCAGGTAAATCAATACAAGATATACAAAACATTGATTTCTCTATATTAGTGTCAATGTCTCCCGCAAGATGCTCCTCGAGAACAAGCTCATCAATACCTGCATAAGTGGCACGGTTGCTTAAAGATCATTGAGCTTGAGATCTACGCTTTATTATAGGAGGCAAGATAAAAAAAAATGAGGAGTTAGTGCCCATAGCACTAAACAAGTACACTACACCTTGGAAAGTCGTTGTGGAGGGTACTTGTGCTCGTGAGAAGATGCCCACATTTGAGAAGCTTTGGGATGATTTCATCCAAGAGGAGACATGACGAGACATAGTTGCTGCTAAACTGGAAGAGATTCAAAACCTATACCTCATCAGGAAGGTAAGGAGAGGATGTAAGAATGGAGGCCCCAAGAGGGGTCAAAAGGATAAGAATGAAGATTCAAGGTCTTCAATCAAGGCAAAAAAGACTTGAGTCATGTGAAATGCTTCAAGTGTCACAAGATGAGCCACTATGCATCTTAGTGTCCCAACAAGAAGAAAATGAAGTAGTTTGCAGGGAGTGCAGAACCTTCAATGGAAGTGGATGAGTTAGCATCCAAGCTTGAGCCAACTTTCTCCATGGTTTTGTGCCTTTCCACTAACACCATTTTTGGTGAATGGTTGTACATGGACAGTGTAGCATCTATACACATGACCTTCAACAAGAAGACTTTCTGCAAACTTCAAGAATGAGAGGATGGTATATAAGTGGAGTTAGGCGATGATACAACTTATCCAATTACCAGAATGGGCTCTATCTCCTTCCGCATGCCTTCATGTGATGTTCTAGAGGTCCATGATGTTTTGTATTTCTCAGTTTGACTAAGAATCCTCTTTCAGTTTCAGCGATGACAAATAGGAAGTGTGGGGTGGAGTTTGATGATCAATCAGCATGTCATTATTAGAGATTACAGCCATGAACATAGTTGAGTTTTGACCAAAGGAGTGTGATAAGGTGGCCTTTATAGGATGCTAACAGAGCCGATGAAGCATGATGCTTTAGTGCATAACAGTGACAAGTTGTGCAACCATGGCACAAGAGGTTTGGTCACCTGCACCATGGAGTACTTCTTCTCTTGAAGGAAATGGTGCAGGAATTGCCAAACTTCAAGATCAAGAAGACTGGAGTGTACAAGGGTTGTGCACTCCGCAAGCATGTGAACACTGCTTTTCCAAGCAGTAAACATAGATCAAGAGAGATTCTTGCTCTGAACCATTTAGACGTATGTGGACCAATGTCTTCAACCTCACTAATAAGTAGTTTGTACTATGTTTTCTTTATTGATGATTCCTCTAGAAACCCCTGGGTTTACTTTATAAGGACTGAAGATGAAGTTTTCAGCAAGTTCACAAAGTTTAAATCCTTTGTGGAGACCCAATCAGGTGGAAGATAAAGGTACTTCGGTTTGACAATGGATGAGAGTACTGTTAGTTTTAGGGTAAATTTGCAAAAACAGTAAGCTCTTTTAAAATTCAATACTCAAGGCAACTAGATCTGTAACTCAATCATAGATAGACCACATGTAAAGTAGACAGCAGCAACTTAAGAGAAGTACAACTCAGATCACATATGAATATAACTCAGATCTAAAGCAGTAATGAACAGCTCTGAATACAACAGCAGATCTATATGATTAAACCAACAATCTCAGATCTAAAAAAACTCTGCCTAATCAGTTTACAATGAGCATATCTTTTAGATCTGTATACTGCTTGCTATATTAATCAATTCTGTAATCAGATCAGATCTAAAACAAAGGGAAACAAGTAGGAAGCATACCTGGTACAGCAACCTACCTCTGAAGATAGCACAACAAACACAATAGGTATATATCCTGTATATATGCTCAGACAAAGGTTTAGTTCATGGATCAAAAGAGGATCTCTATGCCAAAGATTGAAGAAACTTTCTTGCCACCAAGCCCAATAGCCACAGGGATAAAACACAAAACAAAAGAGGCCCAAAACCCTCACAGCAAAACCCTCAGTCAAGAAACCCTCAGATCTGAAAACACAGGACTGTGTGTAAAACCTAGTCTTGACAGTGTAGCAGAAAAGAAACTGATTGGAGGTTTCAGCTAAAGGTATCCCACAAAATACCCCAGCAAGAGGGCTGCACAACAGATATACTCTTCACACAGCAGAAGGAGAAGAGGGTTACTAAAAACCTTTAGATCTGTTCACTGCACAGGGTTGTAACCTCAAAGGTTTACACTTCAAAGAAGGGCACACAGCTCACATACTAAAACACAAAGTCCCAGCCAGCAAACACAAGGGAGATGTCACCTTCACCTGCAGCAAACACAAGCAAGGCCGCACCTAGCCACACACTCCAAATGACAGCCAAGGAGGACGGTGCTGAAGGTTAACCCCTAGACAGGCAGCAGCTTGAAAAACCCCACGGCAGCCAGAAAAATCCACAACAAAAGGAGTCGGTAGTATGAAGGGTAGATCCAGCAAGTCAAGGATAGGCTGCGGCTATCCCTACAGCACCAAGAGGCCGCAGCTACAGCAGAGCAAGGGAGGCTGCTCCCACACAAGACAACAGGGCCGCTCCCTCACATACAAAGAGGCCACAGCTACATCAGAGCAAAGGAGGCTGCTCCCACACAAGACAACAGGGCCGCTCCCTCACATACAAAGAGGCCGCAGCTACATCAGAGCAAGGGAGGCTGCTCCCACACAAGACAACAGGGCTGCTCCCACACATACAAAGAGGCCGCAGGCTGAGAACAAGAGACCACAATGCTAGCACAAGAGCATAATAGAATGAGTGAAGTGTGAGAGGGGAGAGGGTTTAATATATAGGTTTAGGTTAGGGTTAGGGCAAGTTAAGTTAATTAAAAAGTCACATGTTTAAATTTGGAATTTAAACATGTGACACT
>JASDQU010714718.1:0-19523 GCA_032191745.1 Picea mariana
CGGAAATTTTATTTTTTTGAAAAAAATTTATGCGTTTCCGCACCCCACGTTAACTCCAGATGCGGGAATGATCCGGACGTACGCACCCTAGGTATGCTCCGGCTGCGGAAAGTTTGAAAAAAAAATGATGTGCGTACGCACCCTACGTATACTCCGGCTGCGGAAAGTTTGTAAAAAATTATGTGCTTGAAGGGCGAGTAGTCTTCTTCCGCACTCTTGCAGAGGAGAGACCTGCGGAAATCTTCCGTGTTCGCGCCTCACTTCCGCGGCTCTGAATTCCGGTGGCTGTCACTCCCGTGGCGCTTTCCACTCTGTGAAAAGGCTTACCCTGTCACCAGACGGCTCGGATCAGAAACGCTCTGATACCATGATAAAGTATGGAACGCAGAAAGAATACAAAACAGAAACTGCAAGAGAGCTTGATTAATCAACAGTATACAATACACGCGAATGTGTATATTTACAATGGTTTACAGGCATGCATAAACGCATGCAAACTCAACTAAAGCGGAGTCTAAAAATAGAATAAAGCTGTAACTTGGTAAAAGCAGAAAAGCCATAAAAGCTGCTAAAGTTTAACTGACTGTTAACTGCTAGTGAGTAATTACTGTTTCTAACACAATCTCCACTCTATGCATGTCCTTGCATGGCTTCTCCCTGGTAAAAGTTTCCAAGATAAATCTCCAATGTCCATAAAAGTGAATGCGTTCTTATTGTGCTATTTCTCTCTTTGTTTTTTAGTATTCTCTGTATAGGGTAACGATGGCGAGAACCCTGCATGAACCATTGACGAATGCGGACCTGGAGACAGGGAACACGACACTCTACCCAGCGCAAACCTCTGATGAAATTCGTCTCCGGTGGGTTTTCATAAGGAAAATATACTTGATTCTCACTATCCAATTGCTAATCACCATTGTTGTTGCTAGCGTTGTGGTCTTCGTTACACCGGTCGCTCATTTCTTGGTCTCTACTCAGGTCGGGTTCTTTATGTGCATGTTCACTTTCTTTTATTCCGCATTCTGTAAGTGTCTCTCTCCTTTGCTCTCTTTTCCTGTTTATTTTGGGGGAATCTTCTAGGGTGCCGTTTTCTATTTCTTACCTGTTCACAGTGGTATTCTCTATGTATTGCTACTATCGAACACCTCCTCTCAATTACATCCTTCTCGCGGAATTTACGGTTTTCGTGGGACTTGCGGTTGGATTAACTTGTGCTTTTACAGCGGGTAAGCCTGTTATTTGAAATTCTTTCTCAATTTGATTTTTGTAGGTTAATCTGAAACTCTGGTTTCTCTGTTTATTTGAAAAAAAATGGCTATTATCTTCTGGTTTCTTTCTTCTTTTGGCTATGAATCTATTGTATTGATGCGAGGAAATATGAAACAGGGAACGTGATATTGGAAGCGACCATTCTAACGGCCGTGGTTGTTGTGAGTCTTATGCTCTATACATTCTGGGCAGAAAGGAGAGGACATGATTTCAGTTTTCTTGCACCCATTCTCTTAGCCGGATGCATGGTGCTACTGGTGTTTATTCTGATTCAGGTATTATTAATTCTGTGCATCAATTCTGATTCAATTGTTAGTTTAGATGTTTTGGGTGTTGAGTTTGTATGCTTGCTTTGAATAAATTTCAGATTTTTGTTCCACTGGGGAGGCTATCTGTGATGATATATGGGGCTCTGGCGTCCATTATATTGAGCGGATTCATAATTTACGACACAGATAATCTGATGAGGCGGTATACATATGATCAATACATATGGGCTGCCGTTGTATTGTATTTAGACGTCCTCAATTTTTTCCCCTCTCGGGTAACGCTCGTGTTCGAGTCTTTCGAGCCTGCCAGATCTGACAGTTAATCCTGTCTAACCATATGTATGCACAGACAATAATTAATTCTTTAAATTCGTATTTGATCATATTTATAGAACCTAGGGTTTGAGAGTGGTGTCCGTATTGTTTATATTTGCAATTATGTTCGAATTTGGTTTTTATTATAATAATAATAATAATAATAATCTATTTTTAAGGTCATGGCCAAGCCACATCAAATTGGTGTATGAGATCCCCCTTGTTTGTGGGACAAGGGACCTTCCTCTGCCTGTTATATCCTAATGGTTTAGGAATCTGGTCTTTTTTTGTCTTTCAATTAGTTGTTTTAAATTTGCAATCCTAATGGTTTAGGAATCGGGTCTTTTTTGTCTTTCAATTAATTGTTTTAAATTTGCAAGTTATATTGTAAAGACTTATTAGTAAAATTCTTTTGACTTTCAATTACTTGTTTTAAATTTTTTATTTTCAGTAAATCTCCATACTCAGTAAATCTCCTAGCTTAAAAGGGTCAGGAATATTTATAAATGAAGACCTCATTCCCAAAGATCAAGTTGAATTAAGGAAAAAAGTTTAAAAGATAAAAGAAGCCAGGAAACAAGGAAAATGGACAATAATTAGAAATTGAAAATCTATTGTTAGGGATAGAGACCATAAGGATAATAATAAATAGGTATTTAGGATCATTTTTTGGAACCGTCGTGGCTTTCCATGGCACAAAGGTCCTATGATAAGTTGGATCCCCAGTGATATTGATATTATTTGTCTATTTGAAACTTGGGAGCATGAAGAGTGTAAGGTCCCTAACATAGAAGGATTTGTCTTGTGGTCAGCATGGAACAAAAAGTCCCACCATAGAGGGATAGGAGGAATAACTTGTTGTATTAGAAAGAGCATTTCTCCTCACATTCAAATTCATAAGATTGACCCTCTTAATCACACTTGGATAGAAATTTTGGACACCAATGCTAAGAAGATGTATATAGGAATTTGTTATTTTGCACCTATTGATTCTACTTTTTATAAGAAAAACAATTGAGATAGCAATTGTCCCTATAAAAAGTTAGAACAAGATATTTATAGTTTGAAAAATGAAGGTAATATCCTCATGCTAGGAGACTTTAGTGCTAGGACTGCAACTAAACAAGCTACTCTTTTAAGCATTGTTTCCAAACATAATCCTTTATGGCTAGATGAGGACCTTGTTTTATCTGATAGCTACAAAAGAAGCTCTAAAGACCTAATTGAGAATTTGTTTGGTACTAAGTTGGTCAAGCTTTGCAACTCTCAAGACCTAATAATTTGCAATGGAGTAACAATGTGGCCAAAACCCAACCAGATGACTTGTATTCATGGGCTAGGTAGTAGTGTCGTAGATTATGTGATATATGATATCCCCGTTTCCAACCAAATAACAACTTTCAACCTTTTAAATGACCATGAAACTGACTCTGATCATAAACCTTTAACCCTAACTATAAACTTTGTCATGCACATGAGCGTCATTGAAGATAATTCTGATAATCAAAGGCAGTTTTTCTTTGACAAAAGTAAAGTTGACATTTTCTTAAAGGATTTAAATAATAAATTACATCTCCTAACTTATAAAAATAACATTGAAGAACTCTATCATAATTTTACAACTACCCTTTCCACTTCTATTAACAAGTTCTCTTTCGAGGTGCCTTTTAAAAATAATAATAGAACGACCAACCCTTGGTATGATAAAGAATGTAAAATTATTAGGAAATCCATTTGGGATGCTTCTAATGAGTCCTTAAAACTTGATAATATAAATACGTACAAATCCCTAGTTAAAAGTAAAAGTAAGGTAATATATTAATAAAAGGCAAGAGCAACTTTCACAACTATTTAAGTTGGATCCTAAGAAGTTCTGGAGCCAAATACTAAACCACAATACTAAAGAAAATAATATGATTCCCTTAAGGGATTGGAATTCCTACCTTAAAATTCTTTGCGAGTTCCCTAATGCCATGGACACCATTCCTATTATCCTTACAGAGGATGAAATTTTTTCTTTAAATGAAACAGATCGAGGTTAAGCGGCTTGCAAATGAGAAAGCTAAGGACATTGAAGGATACTAAGCTAATTTTTTTAAAATCGGAGGGCCTATCCTTATCCCTCACATACACAAGCTCTTCAATTTAGCATTCAAGCAGGGCTTCCCTAAATCCTGGACACAAAGCCTCATTATTCTTATTTTTAAAAATGGGGATATAAACATTCCCTCTAATTATAGGACCATTATGACTAGCCCGATTTTACCCAAGGTTTATGGAATTATTTTGGAAAAGAAGATTTGCCTTTGGCTAGAAAGTCATGGTAAAAGAGCTAAAGGCCAGGTTGGGTTTATGAGATATCATTCAACGGTGGACCATCTTGTTACCTTTAGGATCATTACAGAGGAGTTTCACAATATTAAAACCAATCTTTTTTGTTGTTTTATTGACTTCAGAAAATCTTTTAACATCGTTCCTAGGAAAAACCTTTGGAATAGGTTGGAAGAAATAAAAGTGTCTCTCGAGTTGAAGACTGCTGCAATAAGGATGTATGAGAATGTTATTGCTAATTTTAAAATCATTTAGGGCTGGTCAACCATAATCAACATGGTCAAATGTTGACCATGGTCTAACCTAGTCAACCATACTCAACCATGGTCAAACATAGGCAACCATGGGCAATCATAGACAACCATGGTTAAACATAGACAACCATGGACAATCATCATAAACCATGGTCAACCATAGTCAACTATGGTCAACATGGACAATAAGGTCACCATTCAATGTTCTCAACCATGGTCAACCATAGTCAACTATAGCCTTTCATCGAAAACCATTCAAACTTGGTCAAATATGGTCATATATGGTCTACAAGGTCAAATTTGGTCAACCATAGTCAACATAGTCAAATGTGGTCTACCACATTGACCCATAATCATCCATATGTTGACCATAGTAAATTCAAGTCAACCATATTCAACCATAGTCAACCATTATCAACCAAATTCAATCATGGTCAAACAACCATGCTCATCCATTCCCAACATGATCAACATAGTCAACCATAGTCAACCATGGTGAACCATCATCAATAATGGCCAACCATATTCAACCATAAACCACGATAGTCAAACATAGTCAACTATAATATTTCATAGTCAATTAAATTCAACTATGGTCAACCATAGTTTATCATAGTCAACTATAGTTAAACATGGACAACCATGGTCAACCATATTCAACCATGGTCAACCATAATCACCCATAGTCAGCCATAATAAACCCTTCTTCAACTATAACTTCCATTATCAACCAAAGTCAACCATCGTTAACCATGGTCTACTAATCCTCCCCACACACGTGAATCGTCAACTAGCACAACCACATTATTAAAAGTGGTTGATATTTTCCATGAGGCCGATAGACTTATATCAACCACTTTTAATAATGTGGTTGTGCTAGTTGAAGTGAAATTTCATTTGGTTTTCACCTCTAACTTTACTTTTCCAATGTGGTTGTGCTAGTTGAAGTGAAATTTCATTTGGTTTTCACCTCTATCTTTACATTTTTTGGGGGTTTTATATATCTATGGAACGTTGAGTTGTTTCTAGATAGACGAAGAAAGAAAAATAATCCTCGTGGGGCTCCTCCATTCTTATTGAATAATCCACACAGAGCTTCAAAAGCTTTGTAACTCTCCATAAATTGTGTGTAGGGTTAATCTTCACTAGATCATAAAGTAATTGAGATAACCTTGATTCAATTATTGTTGGTTTATATTTGGTGGTTTAGAGCTATGGTATTGAATAACCTATGGTATTCGATGTGATTTTTCATGTCTTTGCATGGCTATCTCCACAACATGCATGTATTTGCATGGCTATGCATGTCTTCGCATTGTTAGGTAGCATAAGCAAAACAAAGCATAAACAAGCATGATTAAACCAAGAACGACAATCACATAATTGACACAATGATTTGTGTGGAAACATATTGTGGGAAAAAAACATGGGCAATGATAATTGATATTCTTATTATTCAAGGGAGAATTACAATAGACAACCCAGGAATATAACCATCATCTCCTCTCTATGCACACACCACACTCTACAGTATTGTTTCTTGCTCACACACTCTACACACATTGCATTTTCACCTCTATGGGTATGCTCGTATATATAGCATCTCTCAAACAATTAGACAAACTGATTATAATTAGATCCACTAGTTATACAAATTGTTAACAGAAGAGTGCATTGGCACGTTTCGAACAATCTCCACTTTGAAAACAATTTACCTGATATATCATTCCCTTAATTAATTCATCACATTTCATGCAAGCCAAGAGAATCCAAACACCATCACAACTCCACAACTTCTCTAACAATATTGTTATGTGAATATGTCTACATGATTCACTCCAGTATGGACCATTATGCCTCCATTAGTAACATGTCTTATAAACCGATGCACTTGTCCGATTTTGATACATTGGACTGTTAGTCAAATTCAAAACACTTTGACTACCATAGAACACCATGTCATGTACCTGTCCAAACTTACCCAATAGATCCTTGCATTCTTTCAAGACATAACTTGAGCTAGATATCCTCTCGTCCAAATCTCATGAATCATAACCACAGACTAAATCACTGCAACCATTGTAGGTGATCCTTGTGCTTCTATGTTTGAAGCACCCATTTCCATGCTCTTCACCTGGTTTTTCCATGTGTCTACTGACAACACCAACTGCATGTGAAATTCTTACCATTTCCCATTGCAATCATCAAACTTCCTACTAGCAAATAATACTTGATACATACAACCCTTTTCTTCTTCATTAGTTAGGACATAACCCTGAAGAAAACTTACAATAGAAAGCCAAAGGGATTTTACTGATTTCACATTATTCATACTGAATTTCCAGAGTATCTTCACCACATACTTTTGTTGTGATAACCAAGCTTACCATATTTCATGTCTTTGTGTATTTCCATGCCCAATATTTATTTTTTTGCTCCCAGATCCTTTATAACAATGTCCTAACCAATTGAGCCAACATGTTGATCTCAAACATGCTTGTGCTTGCTACAAGCATAAAATATAATACCAAGATAATGAATATACCATAAACACAATGGTTATACTCTCTTCTTGTAAAATTTGGCTCACCATGAAGGAATCAAACATCTTGTACCATTTTTCGGGAATGCTTCAAGCCATACAATGATTCTTGAGTTTGCAAACAAATCTTCTTTTGAGATTCTGAACTAATCATTCTGGTTGTTCCAAATACATCCCCTTATCCAAAAAATTGAATGTAAAACATTTTTAACGTCTAGTTTTACTAACACAACTAGTGCTAACACAACATGAATAAAAACAAGATTTTAACAACTGGTGAGAAACTTTCATGGAAATCAACACCTTCCAAATACCCTTCTACTACCAGTCATGCTTTGAACCTTTCATCTTTTACTATGTTTGATTTTATAAAAGGAGATTCATCAAACACTGCATCTTTTTCCAGGATGATTTTGTGGGTAGTAGGATCCCACAGTCTGCATCCCTTAACATCATCACCATATCAAAGATATACTTATTTGATTTGGGTCCTACTTAGAATGCTGATAAAAAACATAAGCATCACAACCGAATAATTTCTCATTTGAGTAATTACCAGATGATATGTTCATACCTCTTCCAGAGTAGACTAGTCTTTTGCAACCGATGGTGACCGAGTTACCAAATAGAACAACTACTTCTGTCCACAACTATTGTTGCAAATTGGCATTATTGAACATGCATATTCGATCCCAACTACCTTGCAATACTCTCCAAGTTCCATGGATATGAACCTACCTTCATCATATATTCTCAAACACTTTATTGACCTGCCAACACAACATCCTTTCTACAAACCCACCTTTCTAACCTGGACACACTACTCCACCTCAAACTTTACATTTGAGAAAACCTTGACCAAATCCAGCCAAGCCAACCCAAGTGACCCTTTGCCACTCACCTCCAGGGACTTTACATTGAAGTCTTAGTGCTCCACCTTAACATGAACATTCCCTTGACCAAATCCGGCCAAGCCGAGCAAGTAAGCCTTCACCACTTACCTCCATGCCCATTTACAATGGAGTTCATGAAGCCTTTTATAGGCTTAATTACATGCAATACATGGACATAATACCACAGGCTACCCAAAAACATGGACTCGAAAAACCACATGCTTTGACCTAAAAGCTGAATTTAAACCATTAACTCTTTCACCGAGTCAAGGTTAACCCAACATACATGCCTCCCCACATATTCAATCTACCTAATTCAATGTCTAGACTTTTCATAGGTGGCACAATAAACCGGGGGTACACATGCCTATCTAGGTCTTATAGACATATGCCCATTTACATGCAATCAATAATTTTTACAACTCCAAAGTAAATACAATTATTTTTTTTGTTTCACGATGACTCAGCCATCAACGCCCTACACCTTCTATGTGAACACAGGTGGTGAGACACAACAGACAGAAAAAAATTCATCAACCATACCTGTAGCTGAATTTGCTTCTTTTGTGGAGTCCTCTTTGGATGCTTGTTGTCTTTTCCAACAATCCTTCCTGAGATGCCCAGATTTGCCATAGAACCAACATTTCCCCTTACCCTTATTGTCTTTTGACTTAGATATGGTTGTACCTTTCTGATATTTCCCTCCTTCTATAGATCGACCTCTGACCACCATTGCTTTTATTGTTTTTGACCACCATTACTTTCGGGTTTCTATCTTGTTTTGGCTATGAATCTGTTTATTTATTGTATTAATGTGAGGAAATATGAAACATGCTATGATTTTTCTGGTTTCTTTATTTTTTTGGCTATGCATCTATTGTATTAATGTGAGAAAATATGAAACAGGGAAGGTGATATTGGAAGCAACCATTCTAACGGTTGTGGTTGTTGTGAGTCTTACGCTCTATACATTATGGGCAGCAAGGAGAGGACGTGATTTCAGTTTTAAGGAGAGGACGTGATTTCAGTTTTCTTGCACCCATTCTCTTCGCTGGACTCATGGTGCTATTGGTGTTTTCTATGATTCAGGTATTATTAACTCTTAGCATCAATTCCGATTCAGTTATTATTTTGGGGATTGAGTTTGTATGCTTACTATGAATAAATTTCAGATATTTGCTCCACTAGGGAGGCTATCTCAATCTATGATGATATATGGGGTTCCAACGTCCATTATATTGAGAGGATTCATAATTTACGACACAAATAATTTGATAAAGTGTTATACATATGATGAATACATATGGGCTGTCGTTGGCTTGTATTAGGACATCATCAGTCTTTTCCTCTTTGTGCTTGCGCTCCTGTTCAGCTCTAAGAGTTAATCCTATCCACCCATATGTATGCACAGATAAGAATTAATTCTTTAAATTCGTATTTGATCATTTACATATGCTTTAATTTTTAAACAAGTTTTTTTTTATTTTTTATCTCAAGGATATTTATAGAACCTCTGGTTTGAGAGGGGTGCTTGTATTATTTATATTTGCAATTACCCTCAAATTTGGTTCTTCTTTGTACATTAGAGTTTTAGAAACTAAAAAGAGTTACACAGAAAGAAAGTAGTTAAAACTATATATATTTTAAAAAAAAAGTTGGTGAGAGATTTGATATACAATAATAATAATAATAATAATAATCCAGTTTTAAGGTCGCCTTTAATCTATATATCAAATTGGTGTATGAGATTCATCCCTTGTTTTTTGCAAAGTATTTAGGTCAAAGTATGATTGATAGATATTTGTTAGAAAACACAATTTCATTTCATGTCTAGAAGTATGGACCAAGTCGAATAGTTCATGTGTATAAGTATGGAGAAAATAGAAAATTTCATGTATAGAAGTATGGACCAATGAGAACATCAGATGTATAGAAGTATAATTACAACATAGAAGAATCTAGAAGGTAAATGACAAAGAACATAAGCGTTTTTTTTTTCTTAGTGAGACATAAGCAATATCCTTCATTTTTTCATAGGACTTGAAGGAGAATGATGGTGCTATTCGCATTCCTTCTATAGTAGTAGTGTGTGACATTTCTGTGAAGGTCAAACCTTGACGTTCATTGTTTTCAATGTCAATGGTATACCTTGTTAAGGTCATTCCTTGAGATTTATGGATAGTCAATCTCCAAGCCATGTTAAGGGGTATTTGTTTCTTGTTACCCCTTTGTATGGGTGAGAATTGGTACATGTTTTGGTTGGGTTTGGTCCCATGGAGGGCCAATGTATTTATCAAATGCCACAACAACATATGTTGGAAAATTTAGAGGGCTACTTCCTAGTGTATATACAATTTGCAGGACTACTCCGAGAGCACCATTGACTAAGCCTGTCTGGACCCATAAATTGCAGGATAGCATAACTCGTTGGCATATACATAGAAATACGTGTTTGTATAACTGTTCATCATCATGTTGGTGTGATTCTGAAGCACCAAGTAATTCTGTGAAATTTCATGCGATTGGCATATTCAAGTATTGAAGCACAAACTTGTTATGGTTGTCCACAAGAATGTTTGTTGCAAAGAGGTAGATTGAAGTGCCAAACCTTTGACGTTCTTCAATGGATAAGAATATGTCAGTCCTAAACTGAAGGAATCTCCAATCAATTGTTGGTGTAGCATTTTGAATGTTGGTTAACAACTTGCGAAAGCGAGACTGAGTGCCATAGATGTCTTGTTGTCGAAAGAATGTTTCCAACTTGATTATAGTGGTAAAGGTTGTCCATAAGCTCCTCCCTCGAGTTGTTCCTGCATAAAAATGTTTTTCCATTACTGGTGGGAGTTGACCCATGTCTCCCACAAGAATTATTGAGCGGTAACAGAATTGAGCAAGGGTTTCTTTCTGGAAATGTCTCACGCAAGTGACTTTCAATCTATACAAAAGTCTAGATCCGATGAAGCTCATCTCATCGATTAGAATGTAGTGAATATGTTTCATCTCTTCTTGGAACATTTTAAGGGACTGACCATGTAAAGGCCTCAACTCCAGTAGGGGAAAGAAGTAGTATTGGGCTATGGCTAGGTGTTGCTTGAGAAGATAATGCTTCTTTGACCATGCATTGTATAAGGTAGGATTTTCCTATTCCTGCAGTACCTTGGATGATCATCTTCAATGGTTCTTTTGGTTCTCTTGCTTGTAAGTGTTGGAGGATTATGTCGAATGCATGTTGTTGATGTGTAGAAAATGTATTGCTAGAAGGAAATATCGTATTGAGTTCTTGTATGACTTATGCATTCCTTCAATTGTAGTTGATGAATTTTGGTGCAATTTCCAATGTATCTTGTGATATTGTGAACCGATCCCATGGGTGGAAAGTGTCAATCTCTCAAAGTCCCAACATATCAAGAGAAGTGAAGTTGATATTTCTTGCAAGGGTCGAACTTGATAAACACTGCCATTCATTCATCTACATGCTTGGTTGTATGGTAATGTGGCTATATGCATCTTCAGATGTTTTCTCAGTAGGAGTGTGCACATGGATGCGATCAACATGCCATACATGGTAGTCATTTATTATGATCTCCCAATTAGCCACACTGTCTTCTTTTGAAAGACCTATATCTTCAGAGAAGGAATGAAAGGGTTTGTACGAGAACAAACAATAACTTAGAGGATCATAAATTGAGCAATCATATTAGATGAGCAATGTTACATCACTAGAGGAAGAGCACGAATTTGTCCAAAATTGTATTCGAATTCGTGAGTTGTAAGGAAATGTCGGAATGGATGTTTATTCTAAATAATTAGTGTCATACTTGACCTGGCTCCTCATGTTGTACCTTTTGATGGTCGCAACAGACATAATCAATTAGGTTTTGTAAGAAATGGAAGTCATTTAGCAAAAGTTGTAAAGAAGTCGTTGAAAGATGAGAAATTGTGTTATTT
Source organism: Picea mariana (assembly GCA_032191745.1). Classification (NCBI taxonomy): domain Eukaryota; kingdom Viridiplantae; phylum Streptophyta; class Pinopsida; order Pinales; family Pinaceae; genus Picea; species Picea mariana. The sequence goes on from JASDQU010714718.1 coordinate 11,822, forward strand.
TCTTTCTAGAAGTTGCTTGTCATGGTCAATTTAGCAGGCTAGACCACATTTGTTTTGAAATTTAGAAAAATAGGTCGACTGCCTTGACAAAATGGATTGCATTTAATGAAAACTTTGACGGATTGTTCTAAATTTATAAATTTCATAAGTGTAAATTTCAAATTATATTTATTCAGTAAAGATTGGTTGAGTCTCTCTATAAATCAATTTGGTTCAATTTTTATGCAGAGTTCAGTGTTAGTTCAGGATTGCATGAATTTTGTAACAATCTTCCAAAGCATCTACCTCTCATAGGTTGTCCTTTGTGTATTATTTTGGTCGGTTTTTCTTATATTTTGTTTCATGAATGTAAATTTCAAATTCGATTTATTCAATGAAAAAGAGACTTGTGTTGTTTTTTACATACATAGATCAAATATATTTCATTAATCAATTTCTAATAATATACTAAAAAATGTCATTCCGGACGGGTTCTCTTTCAAAGCTTCGTTTCGAGGTAATATGGGTATCTTCCTCTAAATTTTATTACTCATATCAACATCGAACCTAGGCTTCAACTTGTGCTACTCATCTTACTCTTATGTTGGTGCTGCTTATACTATTGTCTTTGCTTATGCTACTTCTGTTGTCTATTATGAAAAGCTCGGTTGTACTCAGAGAAGATAGTTGACGTTATTGATCAAGTGAAAAAAAATATTGTTAACTTTTATAACTATTGTTTTGTTTAGATGGATAAAAATTGCACATATAGAAAAAATTGAAAAAATTGATTCAATTAAAAATATGTAAATAAATAATGAGAAAACAATATCTAAATGCAAGGATTATCTATGAAAGAATATAACAACATAATCTATTATGTCACATAAACATGCTTGGTATTAAAAAAAACTTATTGAAATGAGTGAAAAGTTCAATCCCTTTGAATAATACATGAATTGAGTGGAAGCAACCTATTACACGACACAAATTTGATGAAGTAATATAAATTTTGATTAAATAAATACACACTCGAATAAATAAATACACAATTTTTAAATGCAATGACATGATTACAAGCTTCGACATTGACACTGCCTCTATTATTAGTCTCACATCCAATAATTTTAATTAAAAACAAAAAATAAAAATATGCGCACTCATGATTGAAGGTAAATGTTTCATTTTTTTTAATTTACAAGACTTTAAACATAGTGGTGGGAAAGTTTGTCTGAGCATGCACAAAGAGGCGAGAAAGAACTCCCCCTTAAAACAATGCCTTCGGCATAAAAATAATTTTAAAAATTAAAAACTAAAAAATCAAGCAAGTTTCCCTATGTCCTTATAAATTATGACAATCAATACTTATTTGCACACATGTCACATCTATTCATGTCACTTACTTATTTGTACACATGTCACATCTATTCATGTCATTTCTATTAATTATTTTAGATAATAAATAAATATAGTAATAAGAGCTTGAAATATTAAAATTAATAATTGATTTTAATATTTCAAATTCTTATTATTACTATATTTATTATGGCCATCAATGAAGAGAAATGAGGTACTATCAGGATGTTAAATATGATCTTTCTTTGACCAGATTTTAGCTCTAAGTTTGAACTTCCAAAACTGTCCTTTGTTGTCTTTTAAGACAACAAACAATTAGGTAACTTTGTGATGATAATTTTTGTGGTAAGTGTTCTTTTGAGGTGCCCTTGCAAGTGTTTTCATACCAATGATTAGCACATACAATAATACTCAAAACAAATAACACTCCTCATAATATTTACAACTCTAAATGTTGATCTACACTTCTAAGCATGCATGATAAATGACACATAAGTTTTTGGTCAACATGACCTTAACAAAAAAACCCCATGGGGAAAGCCAGCTTGGATTAGATGTATATAGAAGGCCTCAAAGAAAAATGTACAACATGGAAAACATATACAAGTGAACCTGGTACAATAGCAATGCTTCTCAGATGCCTTAAAGTCCCTTGAAGATGTTCCTGCTAGACCCTTGAAGCTAGGCACCCTTTGCCTTGGTGCACCCTTCTTCCTTAGCTAACCCTTGGACCTCTTTCCTTGTGCCTTTTCCTCGACCTTTCCTTTGTTTGTGCCTTTTCCTTTGCTTTTCCCTTGTTGAAGCGCCCTCCTCTAAAGAGTGCCTCCCTCCAAGTGTAGGTGTGCACTAAGCTCAAGTGCACCCCTCCTCAAGAAAAAACCAAACAATGGAATGTGCCCTCCCTTGCCATGCGCCCTCCATCTCCCATAGAGTGAGCCTCTCCTCAACAAGTAAGAAACATTTTCAAGGAGTGTCTCTCCACAAGCTTGATGTTCCTCTTCTCCAAAGAATGTGCCCCTCCAAAGAATGTGAATTTTTTCATTTTTTACAACTTCTTGTATGATAATTTCTATGAACTTTGGCAAGTTCTGGATCCAAATGATCTGTGTTGGATGTTATGTATTTTTCCCCAAACTTCTCAATCTGTGAGTTGTTGTCATTTCCATAGACCGGTGCACCCTCTATCCACAACAGTGCATGGTCATGCTCACTCCCTCTATTCTGAAACTTAGTCACAAAAAAGTAGTCCAATATTTTTTCGAAGAATGTTTCATCATGGCATATCAATTGTCTCAAAGAATTTATTCTATGCCTATAGTAGCGAGTACATATCACTGGGTATTTTCTTATGAGGTAGTCAATGTCATCATTTTCCAATGTATCAGTTTGTTTTTTCCTTTTCCTGCTCCTATACAATGCATACACTGTAGCCACCAATAGATCCCAATGATGCTTTGCACTTGTAAATGTGATGAAAAATGTTGGCAGTCCCAATTGTCGGATCATTGCAAAAATAGTTTTCTTGTTTTGTTGCAAATAGTCAGGAGAGATGTGAATGTTTTTGAAATCTATGTATTCAATATCATATTTTAGGATTTTTTCTAGGTTTTCTTTGTACTTGACATCTTTGGCCAATAAATTTCCTCCTTGTAGATGGCCTTTTCTTATTCGCACCCACATGCAAGAGAGCACTTGCTCAATTATTATGCACATTGTTTTGAAAAACAAATTTGTTATGTGTCAAGAAAAGTCATCACTTGAATGTAGCAGTTCCCACCAAACTATTTTTTGGTAGTTGAATCATTCTGTAATGTCACTGGGACGTGGATCTCCATAGAACAGTGTTGGGAAGTTCATTTCCTCAACAAATTTGTCCTTGAATATTCCAAGTGGAAATTGCCCTTCGTCAGGTGCAATTTCAACAATCTTGTCTTGCAATTCATGAATGCATTGTGAGTTAGTGAATCCATGTATCAATGTTTCAGTAGGTCTTTCATTCTCTGATTCATCGCTTGTATCAAATTCACTAGTAGTTTTGAAAGTTTTTGCAGAGTTGTCATCCCCTTCTCCAAGAACATTGTTCCAGTTCTCATTTATAAAGATGTTTTGTGCTTTGTACATGGCCCCAGAACATAATTCTTTTAATGATTTCATGACAACATGCACATGCACTTTACCTATCTGGTATGCATTCTTGTATTGCAAACATCTTTTGAGAGATACAACAATTGTCATTGTATCACTAATGAATTGTGGCAAGGATTTTTGCACAACATCTAGTTGGGCAGACACATTAATAATTGATCCTGTTAAGCCCATCTGGGGTCATTTATAGCCTCAGGTTCTGATTTGTGCAAATGCAATTCGTAGAGACACAAGTCTCTCTTCATGTTCTGTAAGTGTACTTACATCTGGTAGTGGTGCATTACATCTTATTTGGTCAAGAGTTGCAAAGTGTGGAAGTTTTCCATTTTCAAGTGATCATTTGCATAGAAGACAAATATTGCCATTGGAAAATGTTCTATCATTTAGTGTCAAGCCGAGGTATTCTTCTTCCAAATCAGGCATGAAAGACTTAGTGTTTTTTGTGAAATTCAATTGATTGCAAATCATACATGCAATGGAAGGGTTGTCTTTAATTTGTTTCATATAGATATGTTTTGCATCATTCTTCCCTAGACAAGCATGCGTAGAAAGTGTTTGATGGTTTTCATTTCTAGCAGTGCATGGTGTTGGCTCTAGGCCACAAAATGTGATTTTTTCCTCTCGTTCAGTACCATGACCATTGTGGGATATGTGGTTGTACCTGTTTCTCTCACGTATCTATTTTTTCAACATGTGGTAGGTTAACTTATGGTTGCCACTGGAAACTAGTTTCACTTGTTGACAAGCCATGTTGGAGGTAGAATTGACATTTCTTATGAGCATTGCATCCTCACCATCTCAATGGTGCAAACTATGATGTTCTTTGTCATTGGACATGTGATGTTTGTGTTTAGAAGAAAGTGCGAAAATGCAATTGTGTTGTGCACGAACAATTTTTTTTAGGTTGTGATATGTGAGTTTTTGTCTAGAAGGAAGCGTAACAATGTATTTTTTTCTCTCACGTGCGACCTTTTTCAATTTTTGATAAGTTAGTCTACATTTTTTGTTTAAGGTCTGTATGACCTCATGAAAACTGGGATGAGTTTCATTCTGATTAAATAGCATGCAATGCTTATGAAGATTCGATGCGGTTTGGGTGACATGGACACTAGATCCTGAACTGGTAGTATTTCTTATACTACCAATGTATTTTTTTCTCTCACGCATGACCTTTTTCAAGTTGTGATAAGTTAGTATACATTTTTTATTTAAGATATATATGACCTCATGGAAACTGGGATGATTTTCATTCCCATTAAATAGAATGTGACACTTATGCAGATTCGATGCGGTTTGGGTGGCATGGACAGTGGACCCTAAACTAGTAGTATTTATAATCAAAGGTTGATAATGGATATGTGGCATATCTGTTTTCAATGACAAGATGTCGATTGTTCAATCGTAGTTTGAATCAATACAATAGGAATGGACAGTACCATCTGACAGAGCCAACCAGACCTAGATATTTACTCTTAATATGATAGATAGATATTGCAAACATAATCTGCCACCCTCTACATTTCCTTTCTCATATGGCATTGGCATGTTTACAAGGTATTGTTGCCAAATTCCAATTATTGGCATACTTTCTAGGAGATATGGTAAAAGGTGTTCATACAAGCAGTTAAAAGCATATTGGGTGTCACCTATAATTGCATTGCAAAAGGATTATACATTGTAAAGCCGCAACGAGTGCACATCGAACTGTGTTACTACCAAATAGAAAATTGCATTGAACATACTATCTCCACAACTAGATGCAATAGTTGTCGCTATGCGAAATCCATGGGAGTGTATATGATACATAATTCCTTTCCAATGCGATTGAAGGTCTTTGCAAATGAGGGACAAGTAAATATGAGGTCCTCTAAGATTGCATATGAATAATTTTCTATAGAGTAGTGGTTCATAATGACCATTGATAGGATTGACATCATGGAACAAGATGCAATATGGATCCCTAGATGCAATTTTGTTGAATAATATATATCTTGTTTTTCTTGTCAATGACCATATTTGATGCAGGAGCATCGCAAGAAACTGCAAGTGGAGGACAGTTGGATATGCACCAGTGCGCATTTTGAAGACATTTAAATTTCAAAAGAGGAACCATTAATGTAGTATCTAAAAAAGATACATATGCTTTTATGTTTTGGGGATTGTAACACAGATTTTGAGCATATCCCTCATCTGTCAGTTGGAGGCATTTAATGTAATCAATGTAAAGTGGTTGTAGTCTTTAGTTTGATAAGATAGATTAGATATGTAGGAGGTAAAACTCTAGAAAGCTCCCTCGTATGTATTGTGTTGTAAGATTATCCTCATTGTAAGGGTAGAAGCTAAGAGAGCAAGAGAGCATAGGAGAACAGAGAAGAATAGAGTTGTGGAAGTTGTATGAGCAGATAGTTTCTATTGAACTATGTACAGAAGCACTTGAATGAATATAAAGAAGGCTTTGATTCAATTTCCTGGTGTTTTTATGGTTACTGTTTGCATCTATTGAATGGTATGTTTACAGGTTTCTTATATACTCTGTTATGGATTTGTTTCAATGCTATGTATGCTCATGATTTTGTGTTGAATGTATGAAGTCTGTGAGAGGGGAAGTATACATTTCAATTTCTACTCATCCTGAGAATTCCTGCAAGGAGTGCAGTGAAGGTCCACATGGAGTGCGTTGACGAGATTCTGAGTTTTACCTCAAAAAATCTCAGGAGAGATAGAGTTGTTCTTATACCAGCATAAATGAAAATATAGAAAAGAGCCATGCAAGGTGTGCACAGGCTGAAAGAGTCTTAACATTTTCCAACCCAAGGAAGAGGTTGAAGAAATTCTATCGCAAGGAGTGCACAGAGTTTGAAGTTTTCAAATAACCAGAGGTTATTGTGAATGCCGCAAGGGGTGTGCCCAAGGATCCCGCAAAATTCTTGAGTTTGCAGCAAGAATCAAGCTCAGGAAGGATAAAGGCTTCAAATAGTTTGAAGAAGGACGAGGGTTTAAGTCACTTTGCAGAAAACAAGCTTAGGAGGAAAGACGCCAAGTTATTTGGTGATGAGTCTTTGAGAGTCTGAACGGATGGTTGAAATTCTCGGAGGGAGAAACACCGATTTTTCATGGGCTATTGGATCTAGTAGATGAGCAGAGAGGATAAGACTGAGTGTCTTTCAACACTCGCAAGATTAGGAGAGATAAAAACCATTAGATCCTGAGGAGTGCGATCTGTCGATTGGGCATCATGAGATATCGAAATTTCGAGAGATGGGAGTGTAGAGAAGATTAATTTTGTGCAGTCGCATGTCACGAAAAACCGATAGGCAATAGAAGGATCTGGACCGTCGGATATTGGGAGGTTCAAGACCGTTGATCTGAGGTCATGAGTTTGGACTTTGGGAAATACATCGTGAATTCACGATAATAGATGATTTTAGGGGCGAAATTTCGCCCATGGGCGAAATTAAGGGGCCTCTAATTTTTTATTGGGCGAATTTTTTGTATTAGAGTGATTTTTTTTAAACTTATTTTATTAGCCCGTAATTTATTTTAAGGTAAAAATCATGTACAGGCTTAGCCCATGTTTTTAGGAGGGATAGAGGAAAACAAATTATATTTAGCCCCCGAAATTTGGGGGAACAAGCTTCCATTAGCCAAATTTCTAGAAATATGGGAATTTATGATAGCTTCTTCGCCCTGCCATTTGGTAAAATCAGGATTTATGGTTTAATTTCGCCCCCAATTTTGTGGTATGGGCACTGGGCACTCAACACTTGGTAGCTACAGCCTACAATCTTCCCTTTGCCCGATTTCCAAAGAACATGGAGATTTTTGGCCCTCCCACATGGTATAAATTATATGGGATCTGAAATGCATTCCCCAGTTTACATCTTCGTTCTTCTGTTACCTCTTATTTCCCCTTTGGGCCTTGAGGTTTACGGGTTTAGTATTTTACTCTTGGACTTTCTTCTGGTTGGTAATGGGTTACTCCCAGGTTCGGCCCAGGCACCAGTTGGCAGACTGCAGTGACCATATTTTTTTAATCCAAGACCCCGCTCACAGAGGAGGAGTAGGACCCCGCTCGCAGAGGAGGACTCGCAGAGGAGGCTCCGTGCTAAGGCTCGACCACAGTGGTAGTCTTTTTTCTATATCTAAAGAATTTTGTATCTAGTGCAATAGAGCAGATTTGATGTTGTCACGTGTCTAACTCTACAACCATAGAGTTAGACAC
>JASDQU010714719.1:0-27002 GCA_032191745.1 Picea mariana
ATAGCGTAGTATATGCCCTTTCCTTTGGATTTTTTTTTTGTAAGTTTCTTTCTTTTTCTTTTGTTTATGATGTTACTAACATATTTCTTGTGTAGGTGTAGCCAGGTAATAAATCATGGTGACATGATAAAAAATAACAACTGTAAATATATGTTAATTGTTAGTGTCCTATAATGATAGGAGATTTGTTGATTCAGATATTATTTGTGAGTCTCATGACAAAGTCCCTGGCTTGATGGTCTTGTTGTCTCTTGAAATAAATTTTCCAAGTCATTGTCATTAGGTGAAAGGATAGATCATTATATGAAATATTTTTTGTTATTCTTGAGTTAAGTGCCTTTAGGATGAGTTTTTCACTTGTCTTTTCAAGAAGTGATGAGTCTGTACTTTTATTTAGAAAAACTCCCAAATTTCATTTTCGCTAGCTAAGGGCCATTTTTCAAAGCATTCTAATATGCCAAAAGTTGTCACTTTCGGAAACTAAAATGTCATGTGCAAGGCTCTCTAAGCTGCGGAAAGCGCATAATCTTTTCAACGGTCAGAACTTCAAATTAAAGTTCTCAACCGTCAAGTATGTGTACCATGATGGTTTATTAGCTGCCGAAAAAAACTAAAGGAGATCATATTTTTATCTGGGCGATCCATGTTTGGTTATAATGATTTTTTGATGGTGTTTGTTTAATCGTAAACCTATCAAATCTAATACTCTTGCCATTATTCCGGATCTTCCATAATCCAATATCCTTAGCCACTCTTTCTTTCACTTAACTAGATCACGTGGCCCACTTGTTACGCTCCTGATCGAATATTGAATTACCATCATGATTTGAAACCCTTTGTTTTCCAAATGTATTTCAAAAGACGATTTTCCATTGAAATATCTCCCTCATATCTCACATTTTCTTTTGTTGGGCCTTAATTCATCCTCCATCAACGCTTTTTGTCTCCCCAAGCCCGATTCCATTGTATTGCAAGTGTTGACATTGTTTTGCAGATGATGAAAGGAGGAGCTCTGCTCAAGAAAGAGCTCAATGATATTTCCTATCTATAATCTCATCCAGAGATTTGTCAAATGTTTAAGAATGTAGGCTGCTACAGGTTTTGTGAAAAATTGCAAGGGTATCAGGGAATAGAGGGCCAGAGTAGTGTTGTTGATAAAAACGTCTTGAGTTTTCCATACACAGATTCTGAGTCTGAGCCACCCATGGAGAAGAGATAGGAAACTGAAGTTGAAACTCCAGCATCTGAGATACCTGAGACATCAACAAAAACAAGATTAGTAAAGCATACAAGATTCAAAATCTGAAAGAATAAGTCACAAAGCTTAGGCTGTTAGAAAGAGTCATCAAATCTCAGAATCAGTCTATGAAAAGAACATCTGATGAGGTAAGAGACTCATTTAAAAGGTTAACTTTGATGCATGTAGGAAAGGAAGAGTAAAATACTGTCTAAGAAAAACTTGAAGCTTTACCAAATGATCAATTTATTGAGTTTTAAAACAACACCTAGAAAACCTAAACCAAGAGCTCATCTCGGTTTAGAAGCATTGGCTGAAGTTGCTATGGAACTAAACAAGAAATCCTAAGAGTTAGACAGAGTAAAGAAATCATATTTTTTAATTTTGAATGGTTTTGGAAACTCAGGAATTTCGATAGCTTATTTTGGTCCGAAGAGGTGTTGTTAGTTGCCAAATCCATTGACTTTCGGCAGCTAAATCAACTCTTTTCTATACGTGCTAGCTGCCGAAAGATTTGTTATGAACAAAAATCACATAAATCTTCTCAGATCAAGGAAAATGGATTCGTCAATGATCTCAAAGGAATCCAAAATAATTTTATGGTTATGACTCATTCTCAATATGCTTCTGTCAAGTTCAAATCAAATTATATTTAGTTTTTATAAGTCAAAGAATAACCTATTTCTTGGGATTTTGTTGTATTTTCCCTAGTTTTAGAATAGAAGACAACAGGAAAAAGGGAGTGTATTTTGAAAATCCGAGAGAGGTTTTTGTTCAACACAAGCTGAAGAACAATAAACTCTCCTAGAATTTACATAGGCGTCAGCAATTTGGAGATTCGAAGGGATCTTTCAGCCCTATTTTTCAGTTTTCCATATTTTGTGATTGACGCATATTGTTTTGAGAAGGATTCGAGTGAGTTGGAGATGAATTTCAAAAAAACAAAAGAGGTTTTTGTTCAAGACAGACTCTTCTACAAAAAAATCCTCCAGTTTTGTAACAAATATTAATATCTGAGAGATATGATCTCATATTTGACCCCAAATTTTTAGAAAACTTGATCCTTTCTTCATGGTAGACAGTTCTAAAATTCGGTGTAACGGTTTCTATCTTTGGGAAATTGGTTGGATTCAACCTCCTAAGATTGGGGGAGAGTATTTTATATAAATTGTTGTAATTAAAATGTGTGAAGGGGTTGACCTTAAGAGATGGATGGTATTGAGAGACCATCATCTATTGTAAAGATGCTCAACAGGTTGTAAGTGACTTCTTGGATGAATACAAAGGCCTTTTGTTCCCAGATTATTGTGTCATGATCATGTGGTGAAGTACCTCTTTATGTAACCTATTATTATATTGTCTCACATATTGTTTTCTTTCCTTATCATTTATAAGAAGATTATGTTTCAGGATTTGTTTTAGACACCCTGATCTGGCTTAAAATGATATTAATGTTTTATTCTGAAAATTGGATGTAGAATTTAGATAAGCTCTTCTCTGCACTTAAATTGGACCCTAATATATGCTTATTTTCCATTTCACAAACTCAAATGATCCAATGACATGATTACCTTGCCTGGTTATTGTTTGTCTCATTTATTCATTCATTTAATCATCTTAAACCTTTGTTGACTCCATTTTTCCCAATGGTCCTCTTTTGTTGTCTCAACCAAAAAGTCTAAAAACAAACCAACCTTATACTTCATAAATAGCCTAATATCTCATCTCAAGAAAGCTATATCAGACAGAGAGATCCCTCTCTGAGTCTTGGAGGGCTAGATCCTTGACTCGAAGCGGTTTTGTGGTTACCCCTGTCGATTTCCTCCTCAGCCTAGGAAATTACAGGGTGATAACAAAATGGCGACCATACTGGGGAACTTTCCCCAGTAGTAGACTTCAAAGTTCCAGGTCTGATCACTGATGGTGGACAATGACTAGACACAAGAAGGTTGAGATCATTCACCTAGTGCCTCCAATCTCTAGTTTAGTTCCAATTCGAAGACTGCACTAGAGGAAGGACCTGAAACATGGCAAGACAACCTGGAAAGATCAGGTATTCAAACTCAAATTGTACCCAAGATATTGTTAGATTTATCTGTAATTATAATCTCTCCTATTATAATCCTGATCAAGAATTAATTGTTGATTCTCATAATTATCATGATCAAGATGAAGAACCTTAAAAGATTCATCCTTTACCTATAGCTCTGGTATACACTCCCATATCTGTAGATAGTCCAGTAAGACACAAATCGCATGCTTCATCTCCTCCCATGGTTGAAATTCCAGTTAACCATCAGCCTGTTGCTTTACCTCATATAGCTGCAAATATCCCAGACAGATACAACTCCCTAGATTTTCCTCCTATTCTCCATGACTTCCCTGCTAATTATAACAATAAGCTACCTAGATTTGATGGAGAGGATGCCAATATCACCGTTGAAAAACACATCCAGAGGTTTGAAGATTTCCTTGACCTTTATGAGGTTGAAGATGACGATATCTATATTAGGATGTTTTCCTTGTCTTTGCAAGGTATAGTTAAAAATTGGTTTAAAAACTTTTCGGCTGCAAGCAATAGAAATTTTAATCAGTTTGTAAAGATTTTATTAGATCGATGGGTGATCATGAGAAATTTTTTTCTCATCCTAGAAGAGTATGATCACTTGAAAAGAAGACCAAGAGAAACAGTACAACAATTTTCAGCAAGGTTCAATAAGGTGTATCATTCAATACCTGTGGATGTAAGGCCACCTCCTGGTTTAGCTCAAATGCATTACGCAGATTCCTTTGATCTAGAAATGACATTCCAATTAATAGAAAGAGACACTTCAACCCTTGAGGAAATGGAAAATGTTGCAGTTGATGTAGAAGCTAACTTACTACACAAAAGGTCCAAGCTAAGAGAAGAGGAAAAGGCCAGAACATAAAAGAAGAAAAAGACACCTTCAGAAGTGAAGCTAAATGCCCTGGCCAACACTATAAAAGAGATGATGCAGGAAATTAGTAGCAGAGTGGAAATTGTTTTTCAAGAACCTTATGCCCCATTAATGCTAGAAAGGGAAAGGATCAATGTCCCCAAACACCTTACAACCCAACTTAAGCATTTTGATTCACCCAACAATTACTTCAAGTACTCAATCCACGACACATTCGAAGATGAAGTTCAAAATCAGAAGATGGAGGAGGATTCTCCTGATATGATATGCATGTTCAATGGAATTTCATCCATGAATGATTCACCCAAGATTGATTGGTACGATGACAATTATGATCACAATGCAGAAAATTTTGAAGAAAGCGAAAATTGTCTGCCTTTATGTTTTGCCTCACTCTTAAGAAAACATTGAAAGTAGATTGTAAACAGTAAGAATGAAGAATGTTCTAATGCATCAGTTGAGGAAGAAAGGGGAGATACATAAGATGATCCAGAGGTGCATCCCTTGATCCTTTTTGAAGGTCAAACCTTAGATGAAATCATGAAGCCCAAAACAGGTGATGAGTTGATCCATTTTGATTCACTGCCTCTATGCTTTAATTCATTTCAAATTTTGAGATGAAATCTTGGCCATATCCAAGTTAAGAATCATAGTGCCAGCCTTGAAATGCCAGCAAATCCCATTCCACAGTCATCAAAATCATTTTATGACCCTATAGTTGATATTCTGGATAATGTGTGTTTTCAAAGTCTAGTTTCATTTACTCCTAATGAATTAAAAAATTGTTACGATATGGATATGATCAAACAGTATTCCCCACTTACTGGTTCAACAGAAATATCAGTGCAAAACCCATCAGATGAAATGAAAATGCATCTTGAAATGTTTGAAGACTGGAGTACCTCACGAGAAACACAAGGTCAGGAGATGGAATGGACTGATCACAAATGCCAAGAAACAATGTAGATCTATTTGGATCCTATAGATATCTACATGGAGAAATTTTTCATGGAAGGTCCACAATACATTTTCAACAGTTTAGTGTTTTTCATATTGATCAATTTTCATGTAAGGGAGATCAGGATAGAAATCCTTATCACATATCATTACCAGATCTACATTTGAGTTTGGTGAAAATCAGTGAAAGAGCCCAGGTTTTAGATCCATTTTTTGACTGGTTATACTGGATATTTCATATTGATTAAGATCAAGCATTCTCAGGTTAGAATAAGATGTATGTATACAAATAAGATCATTAGATCAACATTTTTATCATATTTATCATATGCAAATAATCTTGCTGGGCAAGTATGTGGTTTATTTTGTTTTATGTTTTACTTCAAAGACTCAGTCAAGGTCAGAATGGATAATCAACTAATTTTCATTCATCAAGGTACAAGACAGATCAAGATATAGGTTGTGGGATCAACCCATTGGATAAGGCACTAATTTACAAATCCTGAGATCTGATATTATTGACACCTCCTAAGGAGATGTCATCCCCAATTAGAGCCTATGTTAGTGTCCTATAATGATAGGAGATCTTCTGATTCAAATATTGTTTGTGAGTCTCATGACAAAGTTCATGGCTTGCTGGTCTTGTTGTCTCTTGAAATAAATTTTCCAAGTCATTGTCATTAGGTGAAAGGATAGATCATTAGATGGAATATTTTTTGTTATTCTTGAGTTAAGTGTCTCTAAGATGAGTTTTTCACTTGTCTTTTCAAGAAGTGATGAGTATGTACTTTTATTTAGAAAAACTCCCAAATTTCACTTTCGGCAGCTAAGGGCCATTTTTCAAAGCATTCTAAGCTATCGAAAGCTGTCACTTTCGACAGCTAAAACGGCATGTGAAAGGCTCTCTAAGCTGCCAAAAGTGCATAATTTTTTCAATGGTCAATGCTTCAAATTAAAGTTCTCAACCGTCAAGTACATGTGTCATGATGGTTTATTAGCTGTCGTAAAGGACTAAAGGAGATCATATTTTGATCTGGGCAATCCATGTTTGGTTATAATGATTTTTTGATGGTGTTTGTTTAACCGTAAACCTATCAAATCTAAGACTCTTGCCATTATTCCAGATCTTCCATAATCCAATATCCTTAGCCACTCTTTCTTTCACTTAACTGATCAAGTGGCCCAATCATTATGCTCCTAATCGAATATTGAATTACCATCATGATTTGAAACCCTTTGTTTGCCAAATGTATAAAGCCATTTTTCCATTGAAATATCTCCCTCATATCTCGCATTTTCTTTTGCTAGGCCTTAATTCATACTCCATCAACACTTTTTGTCTCCCCAAGCCCGATTCCATTATATTGCAAGTGTTGACATTGTTTTGCAGATGAAGAAAGGATGAGCTCTACTCAGGAAAGAGATCAATGATATTTCCTATTTGGAATATCATCTAGAGACTTGTCAGATGTTTAAGGGTGCAGGCTACTAAAGTTTTTGTGAAAAATTGCAAGGGTATCATCATGGAATAGAGGGCCAAAGCAGTGTTGTTGATAAAAACGTCTTGAATTTTCCATACTTAGATTCTGAGTCTAAGCCACCCATGGAGAAGAGAGAGGAAATGGAAGTTGAAGTTCCATCCTTTGAGATACTTGAGACATAAACAAAAAGAAGATCAGTAAAGCATCCAAGATTCAGAAGCTGAAAGAATAAGTCACAGAGCTTAGGTTGTTAGAAAGAGTCATCAAATCTCATAATCAAGCTATGAAAAGGACATCTGATGAGGTAAGAGACTCATTTAGAAGGTTAACTCTGATGCATGTAGCTCTGGAAAGGAAGAATAAAAGATTGTCTAAGAAAAACCAAAATCTTCACCAAATAATCAAGTTCTTGAGTTTTAAAACAACACCTAGAAAACCTAAACCAAGAGCTCATCTTGGTTTAGAAGCATTGGCTGAAGTTGCTATGGACCTAAACAAGAAATTCTAAGAGTTAGACAGAGTAAAGGAATTGGATTTTGCAATTTTGAACAGTTTTGGAAACTCGGGACTTTTGGTAGCTTATTTTGGTCCACAAAGGTGTTGTTAGCTGCCGAATCCCTTGAGTTTCAGTAGCTAAATCAACTCTGTTCTATACGTGTTAGCTGCCGAAAGTTCTGTTATGAACAAAAGCACAAAAATCTCCTCAGATCAAGGAAAATGGATTCTTCAATGATCTAAAAGGCATCCGGAATGGTTTTATTGTTATGAATCATCCTCAATATGCTATTGTCAAGTTCAAATCGAATTATATTTAGATTTTATAAGTCAAAGCATAACCTATTTCTTGGGATTTTGTTGTATTTTCCCTAGTTTTAGAATAGAATACAACAGGAAAAAGGGAGTGTATTTTGTAAATCCAAGAGAGGTTTTCGTTCATCACGAGCTGAAGAATAATAACCTCTCCCATAATTTACATAGGTGTCATCAATTGGGATATTCGAAGGGATGTTTGAGCCTTATATTTCAGTTTTCTGGATTTTGTGATTGAGACATATTGTTTCGAGAAGGATTCCAACGATTTGGAGATGAATTTCAAAACACCAAAAGAGGTTTTTGTTCAAGACAGACTCTTATACAAAATTGTCCTCCAGTTTTGTAAAAACAATTAGTATCGGAGATATATGATCTCATATTTGACCCCTAGTTTTCAGAAAATTTGATCCTTTTTTCATGGTAGACAATTCTAAAATTCGATGTAATGGTTGCTATCTTTGGAAAATTGGTGAGATTCAACCTCCTAATCTTGGGGGAGAGTATTTTCTATAAATTTTTGTAATTAAAATGTGTGAAGGGATTGGACCTCAAGGGATGGATGGTATTGAGAGACCACCATCTATTGTAAAGATGCTCAACAGGTTGTAAGTGACTTCTTGGATGAATGCAAAGGCCTTTTGTTCCCAGATTATTATGTCATTATCATGTGGTGAAGTACCTCTTTATGTAACTTGTTATTATCTTGTCTCACATATTGTTTTCTTTCCTTATCATTTATAAGAAGATTATGTTTCAGGATTTGTCTTAGACACCCTGATCTGGCTTAAAATGATATTAATGTTTTCTTCTAAAAATTGGATGTAGAATTCAGATAAGCTCAGCTTTGCATTTAAATTGGACCCTAATCTATGCTTCTTTTCCATTTCACAAACTCAAAGGATCCACTAACATGATTACCTTGCCTGGTTATTGTTTGTCTCAGTTATTCATTCATTTAATCATCTTTAACCTTTGTTGAATCCATTTTGCCCAATGGTCCTCCTTTGTTGTCTCAACCAAAAACTCTAAAAACAAACCAACCTTATACTTCATAACTAGCCTAATATCTCATCTCAAGAAAGCTATATCATATAGAGAGATCCCTCTGTGAGTCTTGAAGGGCTAGATCCTTGACTCAAAGCGGTGTTGTGGTTACCCCTACCAATTTCCTCAGCCTGGGAAATTACAGGGTGATAACATTAATCATAACATAAAATTAAAAGTTCGAATAAAAAAACATCCCATAAAATGCATCATCCACCTGTCATTATGTCAAAATGAAACCAAGATTGCATCATCAACTATATAAGACCCTATAAGCGGCATCAAAACAACAACATAAAATGTGTGATGAGGCTATCTCCGAGCGTCTAGTCTACAAGGGGGTCCCACCTACTAGTATTATATCTTATTAGCATAGTTTAAATAATAGGCTTTAGCAATAATTTGTGGGAGAAATTACTCATTGCAATTTTTATCATCAACACCCCCCAACTATTGGCACCACTACCACTACTGGGGGAAAACGAAAGAATAAGAAGCCCACAGTTCCACTTCCTCCCCAAGTTCAACCTCCTTGCACACTATGTGAATGAGAAGGATACCCCACTAATAGATGTCCTACTATTCCATAGTTATGCAATCTGATCCAACTCCCTTGAGCAACCACATTGCTCACCACTCCACCAAGTACGTTTACTGCTACTACAGAGTCCTCTACTACATGACATAAAGGGTTGTGAACCAAATTTTCTTGTTCCATATGCTTAGAATATGGACACTACACTCATTATTTCCCATCTCTACCTCAGTTTCACCAGACATTAGCCGTAGTGCACAAAATGTCTCAACTCGAGCCCTCTCAACCACTCGCTAATAAGTCTCACATCATTGATATTCAATACATTTCATTGTCAGTACTTGAGCGAACAAGGTAACCTCCACAATATCAGGACATCGAATTTAAGTCCAATGAGCCATCACACCCTATACATGATGTCCCCTTTATGTCTTCACCCCTTGAGGACAATAATATTTACCCATTGACAATTCCCCCTACCACCTCCCCTGATCCTCTGTATTCTTGTATTTTCCACTACGACAAACATATCTTGGAGGAACTAACTACCCCTGATTTCCCTTGGAGTGTGCTCCATCATTGATCCCTTTTCCTCTCGCGAGAGGTTTTTCACCCACTTGATCGGTAGCCCCAAGCTCCCGTAATCTTCCAAATCACCACACAACACTCTCTCCAAATCACCAATAGTGTCAGTGCAGATTAGGTGACATTGTGGGCCCACCATCCATATATCAACCCTTTTTCACAACTTCCACACTTTGTTACAGGAGCCCAGAGCCTCTATTTTTCCACTCCATTCTTAGCCACAGGATCTTGATCCCACCATCTACACATTCACATTCCCCGAGTCATCATCTGCACTTAGCCCTGGAGTAGCCTTTTTCTAATGTCACATTCAGGTATGCATGTTCATGTTCAAATTTTATCAAATAACTGTTATATGTCCTTTATAATCAGATATTGTTCACATCGGGTATTTGTTTTTCATGTGTGCAGGTACTTGTTCATCAAAGAGACATAGACCCTTCAGGTATATGTTCGACACTGGCTTGTAATTATTTCCTCTATAAATCAATTGCATCTCCCAGTAATACCCTCTGACATTTACCTTTAGGTTCCTTACATCCATCTCTACAATACCTTTACTTCTATTGCATTTGGGTACTATCACCTGGTAGCACTCTCCCCCACATGAGTTGTCCCATTCATAGTTCCCCTTGGCAACTTTACACTCATGATGATTTCACGCCCCTAGGGATGGGAGTCCCGATAGTCTTATGAACTTTAGAGAATGAACCCCATACTTCTTTTCATCATATTGCTAGCTTTCCCAATGGACTCCCAGGTCATATCATCTTGTCTTTATTAATTGCACCTCCGTAGTATCATTATCCATCCATCTCATCCACCATCATTTTTCCCATCTGTAGATTGTCCTCCATCCATTGGCCTAATACAAAAACCCACCCATGGGGCCCCCACCCTCCACCAGTTCTCTTCCACATCTTGCGCCTTCACAGGCAAAGCCATCTTTCACTGGGGCACCCATTTCTGTATCTATATACTCAACCTAGATTATTGTTTATTTATTTGGTAATTGTAAAAAGCCTTTGTTTTCTACATTTACTTAGCTTTTTCGTCATCACCCTTGATGGCCTTATTTTTTCCGGGCAAGGAAACCCATGTCATCCTTGGTTGGGGCATCTACTCTCCTTTCATACTGACACTGTTCACAAACCTGGAGTATCCCAAGTCCATGTACCCATGATCTCTGAGTTTGTTCACTTTGTTAGCCTCTGACATAGTTTAAGCCAGTATCTAGTTCAAAATTCCCCAACCAAGGTAAGTCTTGAGTCTCACCGCATCTTGACTTTGTTCATGTTACCTGTCAGTACCTGATATCATCTTAGTGAATTTCATGAAGACCTTTTCTTCTTGGCGTCGTGTCTCCTTTTCTATTGACATCAACACAGTTCCCAGAAGGGAGACATTATCTTAACTCTCATTACCTTTACAATGAGGAGTCTCGGACGACACAAAGATAATCATCATTTCTCTCTGATTCCGTTGACCCCCATAACATTCGAATTCAAAAAAATATCATGTTACAGTGGGTCTTACTATGCGACTATTGTAGTTGTTTCATACCAGCCGAAGACCTCTGAATTCGTTAGGCCATCAATGCTTATGTGTCATCGACAATTATTACAGTCTTCCATGCCTCACTTCAGAGTCTATTCACCATTCAAAACTGTCATCTGCCATTATCAACCACCCCCGAGGGCACTGCAATTATCTACATCAACATACATCTTCAGTTACAGTCTCACATTTTGGTTACATGACACGAGCATGGAGCATGCCCGACTCATTTGTATAGAGATTTTATTTTTCTCCCTAGAGAAAGGTTTGGGTCCCACAGTTTTCCCTCTCCCTCTGGAGGATCTCTCTTGGAGTTACTCTCTTCACTCTTCATTACAATGGCACTCTTAACAAAAGAAACATTTATGTATTTCGACTATACGTATGCTCCTAACCTCACACATCAGGGGGCATTTGTTATCACTGAAATATCATCCACAACATTGCATGCAAATGGTTAAACAAACACAACAATGCCAACAACCATTAGTTCACCTACAACAATGAAATGCATTCAAAAGGAAAACAACTATACAATTGGGTAAAAAATTCACCTGTGCAAATTCACCAAAGGAAGCACACAAACAGTGCACAGTGTGCATTGGCCAACAAATCCCCCAATGCACACAATGATCCTAGTGCGCGATTGTGTACAAGAAAAGCCGTGCACTTCTATGAATGGTTCATTTATGGATCTTGTCGGCCCCTCGACCACTTATGGACCAGTTCCCAACATGATTTGACCCTCATATATGAGTGAAATCTAAATGGGAGGTTGGTCAAGGACTAGAGGGTGCCCTAAAAGAACCCTTGTTCACACCAAGAACCAATTACATTTTACCTTGAATAAATGCTCTAAATAAGAGCCATGGTTGCACTAAGAAACCAAGATTTTCATTGTATTGTTATGCTGCAAGAATTCTCCTTTGAGAATCCTCTTTTCTCTTTGGATCCTTCAAGCATCATTGCAATAGGCCATTCCACTCACCTATTAAGGGAATACACATTGATTTTCTTCACCATTTTCCATTTCTTCCATTGTATGAAGAGCTCTCCATTAGGGAACTCAAGAGCCCTCCCAAGGAGGAAGAGGGGACTCATAAGTCCTCATTTTTGTCTACGATGTTTTCCCTACTAATATATTGATCCATTGGTAGCATTATGTTGGTCATTGGTTGATTTTCATGGTTCTAAGTTTCTCATGATTTCTAAGTTTTATTTCTTAGTTGTTTTAGTTTATTTCTTTGTTTATACATGTGTTTGGCTTTTTTAACCCTCTCACAAACTTTTGTCTTGTGTAGTAGGCTCATCTAGGCATGCAAGTGTTGTTTTTTTCCTCACCCAAGTTACAAAACCAACACAATAGTCTGGTTGTTCTATGTGTGTCTCCTTGATTGACCCAACTCTTGGAAAGAATCCAACCCATGACCCATTTCTTAGTTCGAAAATCTAAATGTCACACTTGTTCAAGGTAACTTAGTTTCGAAAAACTAGGATTTATATATAGGTGGTGGTTGTGGGATGCAATCACACTTCAATTAGATTTTGAACGACTGTTGGGAAATATCACTAGTACTTTTGAGATATGCCCCCTTAACCCCTCATTATAATTGATTTCATACCTTCACTAGTTCCTCTTCTGGTGGGTTCATGCCCCATTTTTTAGTGCTTTTGGAAATCCCATTGATAATTTGAGACAAAGGATGATACAATACTAGAAAATTTAAAATGAAATGTGATTACAACATCTTTGTAGAAACCTTCTTCATTATCAAAGTCAACCTGGAGATATTCTCTTAAATTGTTTAACTTAGAACCTTAGGAAATGATATTATTCCCTAAATCCCATGCCTCTAAAATAAGGGACATTCTTTTTTTTTATATATTTTCTCCAACAAATAGCCTGACGACAACCAACAAAATTGATGTTCCTTTCAACTTCGACTCGGGTTTTCCATTGGGATTTCTCCCAGATTGAATAGAAGCAATTGGAATTACAAAATAGGAGGTGACATGAAAGAGCATTCTAATTATTTAATTATTTCTTTGAGCCTTGCATTTTCAGTTTCCAATCCATCAACTTATATTTCCAAAGCGTATTTGGTAGCTCTATGAATTCAGGAAATTCTCAATGTCAGGACTCCATTCAAGTCGAGATCTATATCTTTCTGTTGGATTCTTTTTCCTTTTAAATTCACATGTTCAAATACTAGCTTCTTTAAATATTTTTCAAATAATTCACTATGCAGGGTCATGGATTCTTCTTCATAAAAGACAGGCTCTTGAGTCACCAATTCTCTTGCTACTTCTCTGTTTTATTGAATCCTCTACTCATCATATGGAAACTGTATATCATAGATGTTTGCATCCAGCTCAATGTCTTCAGGAAGAACTTCCTCGTCAAGTATGACCTCTCATACTTCCTATTGATTATTCTGCCTTTTCCTCTTATTTATTGGTAATTTGTGAGGTCTTTCAACACTCTTTTTGAGGTGATTAGGATCATCTCCATCACCTAATTTCTCAACGAAAGAATTTTGTTTCTCTTGCAAAACAGTTTGGGGATTCTTCTTGAGTGTGTCGATTCTCTGAAAAGAACTTTGGGACTTTGTATTCCTTTCATTGATAACCCTTTCGTGTTGACGATGTGCTTCATTTGTACTGATAATAGTATCAAGATATGCAACTAACACTTCTTCATATTTATTGTATCATTTTATTATTCTTCATATATACAAGTGTTTTTGTATGATGCATTGAAACCTACAGAGACCATATGGTTCATAAAATATTGTTGAGGGTCAAACCCCTTCACTTAATTTTCCAATTTTAGATTATACTGGTTGAATTGGGTTGCAAATTCATCAATATTTGAAGAAGTTTTCAATTAAATCTTGCCAAATTTCCATGACAATGGAATGAATTTCCTTTTCTTCCTTTGATAAAAGAAATTAGCCCAAAATATATGTTGTCTACAGAGTTATATCATGAATATCTTATGTGGTACATAAAATGGAAGATAGATTGGGGCTTCTCTAGAGCAATAAATTTTGATTATGCTATAATGTTCATTTGATTCAAAACTTCCCATTTTATCTAAAAATGTTGCTGCCTCCATTGAAAATCTTGAAGTACTTTTTCCAAACATGATTTTTTTGAAAGAGGATATAAAGGAATCATAAACTTCATAAAAGTGATACATTGCTTTATGCTTCCAGAGAGCAGGATACCAAGTGTGAACTAAGTTTGTCTTGGAATCAACTTACCTTGAAAAAAGTAGTCCTTGAAATAAATGACAATATACAATAGCGAAAACCAAATATGCATACATGTATAATTTATTATCTTTATTGAAATTTGATAGCAAAAATGATAACTCAGAAGATATAATTTTAAACCAGTCGAAACTTCTCTTTCCGTGAATAGAATAATATAATATGTAGAGAGATAAACAAGAATCCAAGCCATGTATTTATAATTTTTCTTCAATTGACTAACTTGTATCACTGATAAATCCTCCGANNNNTTTTAACACACCTGACCTTGGCGATCCCTGATATCTAGACATCATCAATATCCATTTCTTCATGCGATAATGAAAAATAGTATCTTTATGCTCTCGAACAATGGTATTTTGCATCCTCTCGAGAAAATGTATTCAGAGTGTCTCCACAAAATATTTCTCTTCTTCTCACCATCTTTCTTAAGAGTTGGCCAAGCATGCAAAATATTTTTGTAATAGTAAAATAATTCTTTTTTCATATTAACCACTGGAGCTCTTATTCCAAAAGAATGATTTAATTTCAATTTATGAGAGAGGTCTCGAGAAAAATGCCATTAATAATGGTGATTGAGTATTTAATTATTTGGCGTTTCACATAAGATATGCATTAAATGTTTCTTGGTGAGTGTGACAAGGAACAAGGATACATGACGGAGCAGAGGAAAGAAATAGATAGAAAGAGTTAAGTGGAACATGTCTACTCCTGTTTCTTCATGAAAATTTTCAAAATATGACTAAGTGTATGATGGCGGACATATGAAGGGATGAAAAAGAACTCTTCAAACTGGTGGATCAAACTCCGATTTTGTGGTTGAAATTAAGAGACTAAGTATGGAAACATAAAAAAATGGCTAAGTGTCAAAGGTTGGATGGATGTACTTGTGAACAAGTCAGATAAATGATACACACCCGCAGAGTTGTTGTTCTATGAAGAGTATGAGAAAAATACTAAGTGTTGGTGCAAATCATGTGCAATGGAATATGAAGTGTGTTTTGGTGATGGTGGATAAGCAGACATGAGTAAAGATGGCGAGACCAACCCGCGAACCCACCATAGATTAAGAAGTTTTTCCAAGTAAAGAAACAATTGAAAAATAAAAGGTATTATCCTATATACAGATCAATAACACCATGAACAACACCTATAAATAATGACGTGAGCCCTTCACAAGGATTCATTAAAATCTAAGTTGAATATGGATTCCATTATAAGGTCTTAGGCATCATGGATGTGTCTTGGGTTCATGAGCATATTTGGGGGAGGGAGAGGAGAGCCTTTGGTCCTAAGCCTTTATTCTTAGGCTCAAGCTCCATGGATGAGTCCTTGAATGACTATAGTATACCTCTATTGGTTATTAATTATCTCCAAGGTTGTTATGGGCACCATGATTATGTTAGTTGTGCTCCAATAATGGGTCTTTAGGTATAACCAAGGTCACAAGAAAAAAACGATGACCTTATGCCATAAATGACATTTCTCGGTCTCAATCACCATTAAAACATCTAAAATCCACAAAACATTGCATCTCTTGGGAATATTTTGACAATGATTCATTTCCCAATGGACATTATGATGTTTTCCATGAAATTGACCAGTCTTTCAATCTTGACAATGGTTAGGGAAGTATAAGAAGGAACTTGGGAATTTAGAAAATTCTCAGGCTCAAGTGTGGTGAAAGATGTATTAAACACCACATATGACCTTCTATGGGACCTTTGGCCTATAAGTGGAATATGGTTTCCATTATTTGGTTTTGGGAATTAGTGATGGATTTAGGGGCCTAAACCATGGTCAAAAAGGAAAACAAGGGACTTACATAGAAAATGAATGTTTTAGGCATCAAGCATTGTGAACAAGGCCTCCAACTAAAATGCATGCCCTCTCAATGGAATATTTGACCCGCAAGTGGTTTCTCGAGAACCATTAGGTGGTTTTGCAAAAAGACGATGGGCTTAGGGGCCTTGAATATGACTAGGAGAGGAAAACAAGTCCTAATGCTAAAGATTTATTTATGAAACATAGGTTTGAAATTTAAAGGATATGGAAGTTTTACCAAGTTATGCATATATGTAATAAATATACGTATGAATTTCTGTAAATTAAAAAAAATGGCAAGACTACCTCTTTTCCTCTACGTGTTGGATGATTTGGTTGCTTCATTTTTTATTGATTTTTATTTATACATATATCATAATTCTAAAATACATAGGTGTTTTATTTCCAGTGTATATTTTGATTGCCTCAACCATCTCGAAAACAAATTATATGGTGCACAAGTACAAACGAAGACCTACACACTAAAACAAATAAAATTGATTGGTTATGTTAAGAACCTTAAACATAGCCTTAATGTTTGATCTCATAACTTCAAGGCTTCATTGTATTGATTGGTTTAAAATTATATATAAAATTAACATTAAAAACTATGGAAAAATAGTGGTACACAAGAACTGACTATTATCTACTACTATACAAATTTGTTTCAAGATTTTTTTTTTTTTCATTTAGATGGTAAACCAATGTATTAACACGAATATATGCATTATTGTTTAGAGGAAAATTAACATAAGAATGTTAGAAAAATGTGATTTTTTATTATTTATACCAATTTTCCATAAATAAAAGTTATAAAGCTAAATGTTGAGCCTCTAAATTGACATCCCCATTACCATATTATACCCCTCATTTATACCTTTTTGGCCTACCTAAGCTTGGATCAATGATAAAGAACCCTACCTCTAGTCACTGATAAGGTCATAAGGTAAAGTATAATTGAATTCATGCATTTTGTGGTTTATTAAGCCAGGAAACTAAATATTTCATGTACTAATTTTTAAAATTGCCACATGTAGCCTTTGACCTTTGGATGAGTCCAACACTTCTATGTCATCTTAGCCATCTGGTACTTGTGCACCAGATTTCCCATTGTCTGAATTCGGTACCAAGCGCACCTTCCGTTTAGATCCGATACCCACAGACCATTCACTGTCGCGATTCAGTACCAACCAATTGCATATTGTTCGGATCCGACACTATCTACTGAATCCCACCTGTCACAATCTGGTATCAATACAAGAAAAAAAATATGCTAAAGTTTGGCTCCATATCATGCCTAAGATAATTGTTGAGTGTTTATCAAATCATCAAAGTTCTAGCAAGACTATGTTAAGCTAGTTTCTTTATTGCTTCATCCTCGTACACTTTGTGTTATGAGGATGAATCTTAAAATATGTAACTGAATATATAAATTTGACAATTTCTGATCTGCTAAATATTTCACCTCCTTATGTTTCACGACTAAGACTATTTAAATAGTCATGGCAAGGATGGTGGAAGTAGTAGAGAGATAGCATAACACAACATGTGAAGCAACGTTACATATTGTAGAACATATCCTGAGTTGAAGTTTAATAGAAGGATGGCATTTATTTCCATGTCTTGATCATTTATGAATGAATGTGAGTTGAGTTATTAGTATAGTTTCATGTTTTGAGGTTTTGAGTAAGAGTGATGTGTGGATTGAAGACCAAATTACTGTAGATTCCAATTGCTGACCTATTGAAGCGGCAAGGGCCCACCGCCCAACAAAGGTCAGCATCCTTACAAATTAGTGTTAGCATTTTATTTCAATAATATAACTGTTAAACTTGTTGAAGCTTTGATTCTTTCAGATGACAATAGTATAGTTCAGTTTAGGATTTTGATTATATGATTTCTTATAGATCTTTATGTACTCTGTTTTTGCATATGCCTTTTTTTGTTCTTATGAATTTTATTTTGCTTAATGGACATGGATGTTGGCAGCAGCAGTCAAACATAATTGGAAAAGAACTAATGAAGCTCACAATAGAATATTGTGAACCACAACATACTCAATATACTAGCTATTGAACTACCCATGCTATGCTTTGATGATTGATGTGTGATTTCCTTTTCATAAGTGTGATTGCATAGTTAGATTTCTAGGTCAGATAACAGATTTGATTTGTCAAAGAACTCCATCTCATATTTGCATGTACCCCAATGGAGTAGATAGTCTCTCTATGAAAGACAACCAGAGTGTGTTTCAATTTGCTTCTTAATCCAGATTATTTCTATACTCGTGACATTAGAATTACCTCTCTTACTAGTGTCTTGTAAATCTATTGTTAACGATTCCCTGATTGATAATTAATGAGTGCATTATACTAATCATATAAGAAACACAACATTTTTGCGTCATTGTCGGGGAGTTGCAAATGGTAGGAAGTGATTTTAGCTTAGATTGTTTACATACATTTTTTTTTTTTTGAATAATTTTAAAGGCTGCTTGAGGGAGGAGGATAAAACATTTAAGATGTGAGTGGAGAGCCACGCATACACTGGAGTAGGGTTCTCTGAAGCCAGGTTGTCTTCTTACCTTCTATATAGAATTAGGATTTCAATTAAGTTAAGTATCAAATTTTTTTATTTTTTATGCATAGATATAGAGATAATAAGGGTAGATTTGCAAGATCTAAAGATTCAACACCCGCCCCCCCCCACCCCCCCCCACTAATTTGACTGACATTGGAGAAGGAAAAATTCCACTAGGAGGGAGTTCAAGGGGAGCCAGTGAGGCTCCAGAAGAAGAACCTGGAACTGAAGAATCAACACTGGGGCAAATAGAATGTGAGTCCGCTGAAGAAACTGAACATTTAGAAGACACACACAATCTAGTTTATGAACCATCTATTAGTGGAGGAGGAGCACCTAGCGAAATGGCAGAAGAAGAAAGAAACGAAAATGTAGCCACTGATACTGAGACCTTCGGGTTTCCAATCTTGGATATTTCCAGAAACATCAGCATGAAGAATATCCCACTATCATCATTACCCACTTTCGTAGGTATGCCAACTGAAGATCCAAACTTATTTTTATTCGAGTTTGACATATTATGTAGAAGCTATACCTACTCAGATGATGCCCAAAAACATAAGCTCTTTCCAGCCACGATAAAAGACTCAGCCTTGAGATGGTTCATGAGCTTAGGAGAAAATACAATTCTCTCTTGGGATTAGATGAAAGAAACAGTTTTACGGAAATACCAAGACTATTGTAAGGATAATGCTAAAAATGACATTTTCAAAATGTAGAAAATAGAAGAAGAAAGACCTGAAGACTACTTAGAAAGGTTCTTATACAACTATCAGAAATCAAAATTATTCACCACAGACCCAACTGTAGTAAGATCTGTATTTTTGAAAGGTCTTATCGATGACTGCATAAAAGTTTTAAATTTGTTAAGTTCAGGAGATGTGCACCAAAATCCCTTTGCAAAAATTGTAGATTACTGTAGAAGATACTCAAGAGGACAAGCTAAACCAGGAAAAGGACCAAGAGATTCTTTTAGAATAAATTCAAGGCAAAGCTCAAGGACTGTCACCATAATTGATTTAGGAAACTTATTTGAGAAATTTAAAACAAACATCTTGAGCACAATCAGTAACTAGTCAGATACCCTAAAACTAAAAAAGAAACAAGAAGAAGAGGTTGTTTTTGCAATATTTTGTCCTAAATGTCGAAAGAAGCACCCTGAGAAAGAATGCCCATTAAATGTCATAGAAGTCTATGGCCTGTGTACACTAGAACACCCCACATCTGCGTGTCCAACTTTTCTTGAGCTGCAAGCCATGTATAGGGGAGGAGAAGTCTCACAAGAACAACCGTACCCTTCTAGGAGGCCTTGGAGAGCACAAAACCCCAATACATTTTATGACCCTAATACACAATATCAACAATAACAATGGGGTCCTCCTCCAATGCCCTAGTCGCAATGGACACCTCAGCAAGCTCAAAATCAACCTTGGAAGCAAGGTTGGAGGGGGCCTGTGTATGGGAATCCCTCTTACCCTACATATCCATAGTATCCTGCAAACATTTCCCAATTACTACCTAGATTTAACCCACCTCAGATATAAGATTTACTTCCACCTCTTATACAACAATAATTCACAACACACTTGAACCCTAACTAGCAGCAATAAGCACCTATAAATGCCAATCAACAACCACAAAACCAAGCTACCCACAACCCTCCTAGACCAACAACAATCCCTGCCTAGCCAATTCCTAACCCCAATAATCGACCCACCCACCCTATGCAGAATACATAAATCCAAACCTTTCCCACCTATGAAATTCAACTAAGATCTGGGAAAGTTGTAAATCAATCAAATTTTGGAGTAATAATTCAAGAAGAAAATGATAAGCATTCTGAACAAGAAAACACCCAAACCACCCCTAAAGAAGGAGAGACTTCCCCTCATATTCCAACCACTTCTTAGTTAGTAGGAGTAACTCAACAATTTAATCTTCAATGCTACCCCTAAATACTATTAGTGAAGAAACTTGACCCAGCCTTGCACAAAGACATAGAGGATGAGTTACAAAATGTATGTATAAAAATACCTCTGTTGCAAGCCATCAAAGATATCCCCATATATGCCAAAATCATAAGGGATGTTTTCCTTAATAAACTAGGAAGGAAGAAGAAGGAACCTCCCCTTGTTCAGGTAGAAGGACAATTATCTGAATTTATTTCTGAAATGCCATATAAATATAATGACCTTGGGAATCTAGTAGTCACTGTTGAAATTAATGGTATTTCCTTACCAAGCACACTCATTGATTTGGGTGCGAAAATTAATGTAATGCATTTTGACACTATGCAAAAACTACAAATCAACCAGTGAAGACTAACCCAAACCATGATAGAGTTGGAAGATAAGTTAGTCATTAGTCCTACAGGAAGTTTAGATGATGTCACAGTTACACTAGCTTCTTGGGAATATCCATTAGACTTTCTAGTCATCTATTCTAAATCATCCTCCAAACTAGGACACCCTATGGTTCTTGTCCACCCTTGGTTGGCCACAGCAGATGCCTTTATCAGCTTTCGGTCTGGCAAGATGACTATATCCAATGGCACACATAGCCAAAATCTTTTTATCTTCCCTCCTGCCCAAACGACACAAGAGATACCTGTTTGGCTAGAAAACCCTTATGGAGAAAAAGATTGCATCAGACCCCTGT
This sequence comes from Picea mariana, assembly GCA_032191745.1. NCBI lineage: Eukaryota > Viridiplantae > Streptophyta > Pinopsida > Pinales > Pinaceae > Picea > Picea mariana. Next base: position 21,486 of record JASDQU010714719.1, read on the forward strand.
TAAAACTTGAACAAGTAAAAGGTATGCAAGAACAATTAGATGAACAAGTCTTAAGTTTATTTTTGGTTGATACAAACTGTATTGAATATCCTAGGTCTTTTGTAGAATTGTCACACATTTTCAGTTCCAAATTTCATCAAACTTGGCACCCTGATATCACTCAATTATATACTTTATCACTAGCTTCCTCAAAGAAGGAAGAAAGTACTGAACTTGTTGATATTATCCCAAAAAAACCTTTGTATATCAACTCTAGTTTGGAACCAGAACAAAAGACACAAGTGTTTGAAATGCTCCAAAGACAATTTGATGCCTTTGCATGGGATTATGTAGACATGAAAGGCATTCACCCTAACACATGCACACATCATATCTAAAATAATGACCAAATCAGACCATTTAGATAGCCTCAGTGAAGGATGAATCCATCCCTCAAAGATATTGTAAAAGAGGAATTGCAAAAATTCCTTCAAGCCAATCTCATATACCCCATTTTAGATAGTCAATGGGTGTCTCCACTTGTCATAGTTCCAAAGAAAAACGATAAGTGGGGAATATGTGTAGACTTTAGGGAGTTGAAAAAATCCACCCATAGGGATTATTTTCCCTTACCATTCATTGATCGGGTGTTGGATGCCTTGTCCAGAAAGAAGTATTTCTCGTTCCTAGATGGGTTTAGCAGTTATAACCTAGCCATTTTCTCTGACTTGGCCAATGATTGCGTAGAAGTCTACATGGATGAATTTACAGTCCATGGAAATGACTTCCAGGAATCTTTGACCAGTCTAGAAAAAGTCTTGATTAGGTGTAAGGAAAATAATCTTTCCCTAAGTAATGAAAATTCAAAGATGATTCTCACTGAAGGTATTGTTTTGGGACATCACATCTCTAGTTCTAGAATGAGAGTTTATCCCACAAAGATTCACATTATCACACAAATTAGAATACCTTCCTCACAAAAGGAAGTTTGCATCTTTTTAGGGCATGCTGGCTACTATATAAGATTCATTCCGAATTTTACAAGCTTAGCTATTCCCTTATTCAAGTTATTATCTAAAGAAGCTAAATTTAATTGGAATGATGATTGCCAAGTATCTTTTGAAATTCTAAATTTTTTTTTGTCAATTACTCCTGTATTAAGAGGACCAAATTGGTCCCTTCCTTTTCATATCTGTACCGGTGCCTCGAACACAGCCCTGGTGGCAGTTCTTAGACAAAGGGAAAATCATATGCCTTATTTACTTTGTCAGTAAAAACCTTTCCCCATCAGAAGTTAATTATACAGTCACAAAAAAATAATTCTTAGCTATAGTCCATGCTATCAATATATTTAGACACTACATTAAAGGATATCAAGATTTTGTACACATTGATCATTCAACCATCAAATTCCTAATGAAAAAAACTGTAACAAACCCTAGAGTTACAAGATGGTTTTTATTATTACAAGAGTTTAACATCAATATTATTGATAGAGTCGGTAAGGATAATCTTATGGCTTATTTCTTATCTAGAATGATTCATTTGGGAGACACTGCACTAGTAGATGATAACTTTCCTGATGAAAAATTGTTTATTATTTCTACATTTACTCCTTGGTATGCAGATGTAGCTAAATATCTAGTGACAGGGAATATGCCTCAGAAATTGTCTTCTAGAGAAAAAAGAGAAAAACATAAAGTAATTTAGCTAAGTGCAAACTACATGTGGCATGATGATTGTCTTTACAAAACATGACCAGATTTGGTAATCAAGAGATGTGTAAGGGAAGATGTGATCCATGATATTGTGCAAGCTTGCCATGTTGGTCCTTGTGGAGACCACTTTGCTGACAAGAGGACTGCTTATAAAGTTCTGCAATCAGGTTATTATTGGCCTAATATTTTCAAAGATGCCATAACTTATGTATCCAATTGTGATGAATACCAATGAATGGGTAAGCCTACAACACGAGACCAAATGCCACTTCAAGCCCAGGTAGTCATTGAGCCTTTCGAGAAATGGGCATTAGATTTTGTATGGACCATTAACCCTACATCTAAAAAGAAAAAATATATACTTGTATGTACTGACTATGTCACTAAGTGGGTTGAAGCAAAATCTTTACCAACCGCAAGTGAACAATCAGTGGTAGATTTCCTTTTTAATGGCATCTTTACTAGATTTGGTGTACCCCGAGAAATTGTGACTGATCAGGGGACTCAATTCACCTCTCATCTAGTCAAATCTTTTACAGAACAATACCAGATAAAGCATTGGAAATCTACACCTTATCATCCACAGGCGAATGGGTAAGTAGAATCCAACAACAAAGTCATTGAATCCATTCTTACTAAAATAGTACAGCTACACCACAAGGATTGGGCTAATAGATTAATAGAATCCTTATGGGCTTATCGAATCACCTGAACGAATGCAACAAGACACACACCTTACGAATTGGTGTACAAGAAGCAGGTGCTTCTCCCCATAGAATTCTGGATCAAAACCTTCAGGACTACTGTACAAGTTGGTATGAAATTAGATGAAGCCCATCAACAAAAGATCTTGCAGCTTAATGAGCTCGATGAAATCAGGCAGGAAGCACTTCAAAGAACCACCCTCATTCAAGAGCAAAGAAGAAAATGGCATGATAAGTATCTTAAAAAGAAAAATTTTCAACCGGGAGATTGGGCCTTGTTGTATGACAACAGGTTCAAGAACTTCAACAACAAGTTGACTACTTGTTGGTTAGGACCTTACGAGATTGAAACTATCTATGATAGTGGTTCAATCAGAATAAAGATATTTGACGAACATCAGACACCCCTACTCATGAATGGGTACCGATTGAGAATTTATAACAAACCCCTGTCAAAAGAGGAATTCTGACACGTGTGCTACAGAATTTAGATATGCAGGTGATCATAAGGAAGGAGATATTCCTACTGATCCACATTGATTGATTGATTGACTTCTTAAACTTTTGTACATAGGTTTGGATTGTGTTTTGTTAATAAGTTGAAGGTAACATTGGATTCTTACCTCCTTTGTTTTACTTTCACATTTTATTTTTGTTAAAATATTTCTATAATTTATTTTACACTTCACGAACTTGTTAAAAACATCAGTTTGTAGGCATCAACAATATTATGTCTGGTCTAGTACCAGTAGTCCTATGCTGGTCCGGTATCAGAAGTTTGTCCTTATATGGTACTATCAGGACACACCACCTAATTAAAAAAGAATGTTATGCTTATTTCAATTTCGTATGTCAATTAATATGAAGTGTGAAGCCATGCAGTAACCGATTAATCTAGAACCAAGGAGCTGAGTGCAACATCAAATGGCATCTCTTATGAAGCAATAATTTCTTTTGGTCCTGTTGCTGACTAAAGGGAAGTATTTCTATTTTCTTTTGGTTCTATTGCTAGCTAAAAGGAAGTATTCCTAATTTCTTTTGGTTCTATTGCTATCTAACAATAAGTATTTTAATTTCTTTTGGTTCTGTTGCTTGAAAAAAAAGACATAATCTTTACCTATGTTTTTAAAGGAACCATGCTTAATCCAATTCAAAATCTAGAGGTTGCCTTTATCCAGTATTTCAGCATGATTAAAGGGATAAACAAGTATATTATCCTATAAGTAACCATTCCACCCTAACTGGACTTCAACATTAATCATTGGATTATCTTTACTAAAGAGTAGCATATGAGTATATGAACACTCCCTGTCATGGGCACACTAGGAAAACTTTTATGGAAGATGCTGTTTCAGTACCCTAAGGTAACTTTAGGTCATCCTCTTATAGACAAACCCAGACAAATCATACATCTAGATTATTCTAAATAAATAATGCACATACATAAGTTTATTTTTCCTTCAAACAAATATTTAGAGACATTCAAATAAGAGAATATACCTTCTATCCCAATACCATCCCAACTTGTAAAAAGGGTTTTCAGATGAGCCTCCCCTGTCACTGTGCAAAAGAAACTCTTTAACAAAAACTAAAATAGGTGAAAATGGACAAGAAGCCTTTGATGGAAAAAGGGTTTAAGAGACTAACCCCCTGGGATACTGAACAGGTCTGTTGGAAGCAGGTACCAGTCTGTGGTATGACTAGGTAAACCCATTAGGGTACTTAATAGGCCTGTTGGAAATGGGGGATTCGTCCTAGGGAAGGTATATGTCTCACTAATTATCACAACTACCCCATCGGAGTATTGAACAGGCTTGTTGGCAGTGGGTTCTGGTTGAGAAATGTCTCATTTATACTTGTCTGATTGAAAAAATCACTTTTGTCATCTAAAAATGAATACTACAAGCAAAGGTCACTGTTGACATTTATAAGATACAAACTCCATATTAACAAATAAAAATGAATACTACAAGCAAAGGTCACTGTTGACATTTATAAGAGCCAGATTAACAAATAAAATGAATACTACAAGAAAATGTCCATTTGAGAATTACCCTAAGTCAAATTTACCGGTCTGACATCCAAAGCCTACATTACCTAAGAAGGGAACTTCTTAAGAGTGGAGCCCTGACTAGGGAGTCTAATATGCTTATACTGTAAAATTTATTCATAACATCTAATGATAGTAAATCTCTGAAGCAATTTAGGTTGGATCTGTTCTTCTGGAAAAATATAAAAACCTCCCTGTTTTCATTGTTGAATGCTGCCCTTGTCAATAAGTCATTAGAAGAAAGGAAATTTCAATTTTTAAAGGCATGGGATCATATGCTAAGTGATAAATGCACTTTTGGAATCTGATTTGGTTTCTCATATCTTATCAATTTTCTTTCATTGTGATATAGTGTGTCAGGTCTTTTTGCATAAGGATATGCAACATCCTTGGCATGGGGGAGGGTCAAAGAGCCCCTTTCAAGAATCTTTTTCAGACTCACATCTCATCTTCAGAGACCAACATGTTCACCGTACAACCCTGCAGAACCAGACACAAAAGAAGAAACTCAAGACAAGCACAGAATAAAGAAGTTTCATAAAGTACAAGAAATTCTAGTACTAAGCTTCCAGAAAACTCCATCCTAAAGAGATGAACTCTGACAATATGCAAGCTTCAAATACAAAGGCAGTCGCATATGCTATGGGTATTGGTTATGCCATGGTAAAAGCAAAGGTAACATGGTGTTATTTATTTTCGTTTTCTTATAAAACTACAATAGGTATGAAAATGTATACTATATCTTATGACCTTAGTGTTAAAACCATGCACCTAACTTTCACTTCCCTCATACCCATATTCTTAACCTTAATCAATTCCCTCACCACATAAGCGCTTGAAAATATGATGGAGGACAAAATCACATTAAATGTGTGAATGTGGGAATGAACTGAAATGAGCATGCCCAGTAATGATGAGCCATGACCCTAAACCAAGAAAATGCTTCATCCATAAACCATCACGAATCTATCTCGCGTCATGTTGCACAATTCAACACCAAATTCGTCGTTTAGGGGTCCAATCGCCTATCCCAAACAACGATGATGTTTTGATACCAACCGTCTTG